>JABASH010001890.1:0-23058 GCA_019776445.1 Tomocerus maximus | reverse complement strand
ATCTCGGATTCTCCATATGGATCAAAATTTTAAAACGGAGAATAAATTACGATCGTAATTTTATGATGCTTCTGCTGCGAAAATATCTGGGTCCCTGGATTACTTGGGTATTCAGTTGCACGCAAACAGCTTGTACTATTATTAGTCAGCCTTTATGACACCTCAAATCTCAACTACCATTTAACAAAGATTCTTTAGCAAAACCTATTTTTTAAAAAATACATCACTGAGATGAAAAGAACGAGGATAAGATTAAAAATATTTTCTTCCGCACTAATATTCCCACTATTTGGTTTCCACTCTTCGGGATTTGTTTTGACATGGAGGTATTTATTAATGAAGGATAAATAGGAAGAGACTCTTGTAAACACTCCAGGATGATCCTGATCCCCACAGTAAGTTCCAAAGGAGGAAATTCCATAAACGACGGGGGTTATTCCCTGATAATAAAAGAGAGCCCCTCCCGAGTCTCCCTTACAGAGTCCATCGCTTCCAGCACAGACTTTTTTCTCGTTGATATTAGAACGAGGAACTGTATCCCAGTACAGACGCTGACATTCCTCCATAGGAACAATTGGTAGAACTGCTTTGTTCGGGGTTGATGATACAAATGAACCCTTTTCAGTGTAGCCCCATCCGACAAGAGTCGCTTTTTCTACTCATATTATGCACAGATTTAGATTTAAATCCAGTAGCTAATTGAATTTTATTAGTCTCACCTGGATCTGGAGAAAGTTGGGTAGGTAATGAAATACTCCGAATGGTTTCGTCAAAGACAAATGGAGGAGATACTTTAATTAGCGCGATATCATTTTCTATGGGATCCCTTCGATATAATAAATATATCCAATAAAATATAATTACAGAATTTAAGATATTTATGATATACAGTTATAAGTATTCAATTACATACTCTGAGTAGTCAGGATGAGTAACAACTCTAAACGCACGATGATAATGCTCCGTGCCTTCAATGCTAGTAAGATCATGGTCACCTGCGACAATTGAGAGCAGTTCTGGATTCGTAAACACTACACAGTGGCTGCAAGTTAATATCCAGTCTTCATTCAAAATCGAACCTATAGGTTTAGTATATTCAGCCATATAATTTCAGAAAATTCATTTGTTTATGCAAAGATAAATTATTTCGTACCTGCACATAAAAATTGACCTTGCAAATCCGAAATACGAACCATCCAGCCAAATTCATTGTGTTTTGCTTCTTGTCCAAGATAAACTTTTGCTAGAGGAATTTATTTGATAGAAAATTATTTACTGTTTCATTTGCTGATAAATTATGAATTCACATTTTAGAGACATTTTTGTAGATACCATTACCTAGAGGAGATGAAGCTAAAGTGTTAAGAGCAGTGAAAGATAAAACAAAAAGTTTAATGCATAAATGCATTTTGAGTTTAAAATTCGGATTAATTGCTAAACTTGTGAATACCAAATAAAACTCGCATTATTCACCAGACTTAATGGTACCTATTTAATAATTAACAACTAAGCACTGGTTGCTGTGTTATGGTTGTGACCGATATGAGACTAGTATATATACATTAGTGGGATGCATTCGTGTTCCTAAATCGGTAATATTTCGATGATGTTACGTACTTTCCAAGTAAATGATGCAGAAATAGAATCACCTTGTTATGATGATGCCATAATGGCTGATAACAATTTACAGCTACATTCGGACAAATCATGGGTTCGGCCCTCTCCTGATAATAAAAGATTCGATAGCCAAAACAATGTCAATAATGATCATTATTTTAATTTACAATATAATAACACAATATTGTTTTGAGGGGTTATGTTTTAAAGGAGTTTACATTTGGTTTAATTATTTAATTTATGATTTCTTTAAGATTTTCATCAAGATAAATCACATTTTGGTTTGTTAGTTGTTCAAAGGGCAATATAAATGAAAACGCTTCCTTCTTTCAAAAGTTTTAGAACATGCCCTGGAATTTCTTCCGGATTAATTGCTTCCTGAGAGTTAGGTTCTAAGTTCTCAAGCCAACTCTCAATACTTCGGACAGCTAAAATCTGTCAAGAATATAAATACATAATTATCATATCATATAATTCTGGAATGAAAATAGTAATAATTTGCACAATTATTTGAGGAGAATACCTTCGAATTATCTTTTCTGTAGGGCTGGAACAAAACCCAAGAATCTGAATGTCCCATTCCACATTTTATGAAGGAGCTGTACGAATTACTTTTGGATTTACAAATTACGGAGTGCAATTTTAGTTTTCTGTAGCTTCCTTCGTTGCTACATCTCAGTAATGGGAAATGGTCCAAATCTTTATGAAAATCGGCGGCAATGTAACGACAATCATCACAGTAGCCTTGAACAGTGGTTTTTAGTGTATCGACACAAGTGCGACACTTCCAATTGGCCACTTTGTTACAAGGACATAAATTCTCTTCATCTAATAACATATTACGACACATTTTACAAAACGACTTAATTTGAGATTTTAGAAGACTTAATTTTAGTGTTACCGATGTTAACTGAATTCAAAGCTTGGTCCAAACATAATTTAACTGGAGGCACAATAAAACTCCCATGTGAAAAATGGGGGCGATTCACATTCAGAATCAAAGCTGGCGAAGGAGTGTTAGTCAGTTTATCTCCAGCAGTCTGGAGTGTCTTGAAGAAAAGTTCATCCAGATAAGATATTTGTTGCTGATTGTTTTCCCCAGCAAACATTAGACTTTCTTCATGATATTCAGGAATAGCTAAATGAAGAACACTTTGCTCTTTTCCACTGACGAACGTCATAAATGGCTTTGATTTCAACACTTCCTCGAACATGTTAACAAGGAATTCCTGCGGCTCTGTAGAATTTCAATAAAACTCTAAAATTTCATAAATTTATTTAAATACGGAGATACATTCTTATGACTTACGGACATAGTCTTCGCTGCTATATCCTAACAGATTTAGCACATCGTGAACAAGATTTTCTGAGAGATCGCCCATGCTTTTTGCTGATGGGATAATATCTCCCGTTAAAATTTGTTTGACATTTCTTTGTTGCTCATTGTCAGACAGATCTATATCGAGCAGATTCCTTTCAAAAATGTTCGTCGAATAAAACATTGAAAATATTGTGGCTGTTACAGCATCATAAGGTGTTTTCTCCTCTACTTCTGGTTCACCTAAAACTATCGAATGCTACATTTATAATCATCAATCATTATTTGAATTTTATTGTTACTTACTTAGGGAACTTGGAGGCCTGATCGAATTTGCAACGTTATCAGGGATGATTTCATGATTTTCATTTTCATTATAATCAAATTTGTATTCGTATTCGTTGCGATTATTATCCAGTCCGGTCTCTTCATCTTCATCAATTGTGTCATCAAAGTCATCATCATCTAAGCTGAATTCGTAAATGACTGAAATTCTAAACTTATCTTCTGGACTTGCCAGATCATACGGAAATAACTGCTGAACTGGAACTGTTCGGTACTCAAATTGCTTTGGACCTGTTGGCAACTTGTCCTAATTGTAAGTAATTTATTTTTAAAAACATTTTTGATGATTACTTTAGAAAATATATTTCATAATTGGAACTTACGAATTTAACAATGGCACATTTTGTGTACTGCAAGAGAGCAGCAACATTACCCACTTGCGGGTGCTCACAATAAGTATCGTACCAAATGACCCGCTCCCCCTCACTGATGTATTCGTCATCTTGTGCTGTAAATTAAAAAAAATCTTTAAATATAAATTATCTTTTGCTTCATTTTTCTACTGTAAATCCGTTTACTTTTCGTGGTTTCGTGAACAGGAGATTGAAATACTGAACTAAATCCTGAAGAATCCAAAGAAATGGCAGGTGATGCATCAGAAAATGATAAAGTTTGCGGATATGACTGTGAAGTCGAGCGAACTTTAACAGGTACTCTAATAGCTACAGTTTTTCCCGATTCAATTCCAGAATGTGTTGTTCTACGAGTAATTCCTCTTGTAGTCCTTTTCTGACTAGATTCTGTAGCAAAATTAGGAAAACAAATGAGAAAGCTTGTACACTACATGAAAACATCTGAGATAATAAATGGAATGTAAACATCGAATTTCGCACTTGATTTAACGAAACCTGTAGTGGGTATAGGATCGTCTAAATGTTCCACAATCAATTGGTCAATTGCTTCATGGGAAATTGATAAGTTCGACGGAAAACTTGTAGACAATAATTCCCCTGCTGAAGATCGGTTCTTAGATATCTTTCGGAAAGGTTTTCCAGTAGACAGATCCGGTTGTGCAACAGTCATTTCGGACATGATCATTTTCAGTTTGTAACTGAATTCGTCAAAATATTCTTTAAAGAATGATTTAAAAGTTAAAAGTTCATTGGCGGGGACTACAAAGCTTTCCCTTTCGGCTTGTAAGACTCCTCCAGAGCTACCCGATCTTTTCTTTCTCTCCTGAAAAATACAATTAAATGGTATTTTGTATGCATTATGGATCCAAAGAGATAAGGAAAATGTAAGTAATTACTAATTTTATGACTGCATAAGGCATTGATCTTGAAGATTTCTGTCGAAGTTCAATTATCTTAGCTGGAGAAAATGATCCATCCGGGTTCACCCAAAAAACTCGATCTCCTTTCTGAATCATTTCAGCCTCATGGAGAAAAGATTGCATTTCATCTGCAAATGTGCAATACACGCAATGTAGAATCATTGGGAAATTAAGATCCGTTGGGGAGATACCAATTTAAAGTTTCATTTACATTTACACATAGCAACTTATTTCACGGATAATTTATGATTGACCTACCGCACTCAATTTTGATTTCCTCCATAGCGTCATTAAGGATTCCATTTTCGCTTTCCAAACTGTCAGCTTTAGTTTTCCATTGATCTCTTTCCACCGACAGACGCTGTAGTTGCTTTGTGACTCTCGTGTCCAGACTTTCATGCTCCTCCCCCTCCCAATCATTTTTCAGTTCTTCTGGAGTCACACAAAGTTTTATGATGTCACTCTCAAAACCCAGAACCGTTCCACATTGAAAGGCAGGGCAGACATTCCTAATATAATTTCATTTCATAGTTTCATTGACCATTCCCTAAGCCTGCATGTATTATTTTACGATTTCAGTTTACCTGAGTGGTCCAGTTCCATACATGGCATGTGAAAGCTTTTGATGAGTCAATGAAGCCTCTAAGCACTTCTGATGAAACAAATGACCTTAAAATAGTTTAGAATTGTTATTTGGTTCTTTTCATAATTAAAATGCACAAATATGCTTACCACATTTTGTAGTTGTGATGTTAAAATCTTGAGACGGTTCCTCTTCCACCGTTAAAGCCGTTAAAGGCACCGAAAATTTATGCTTGCAAATTCTGCACGACAACCCCATGGTGTCTTATTTCTTGATACCCCAAAGTCAAACCTTCCAAGTAGCAAATTCAGACAATTTTTCCGTATGTCAATGAATTCTTTAGATAGAACATCTAGCAATGTGGCAGTAATAAAAGTTTTCTTCGTCAACTTCTGATTCACATATGGATAAATGAATATTACGTGATATTATAACCTACGAGTTTTAATTGTATGCAGTTCCTCCTTATAATACCATGCTACATAGCTTCTATGATATGGCCTTTTAAATGAAAATTTATTAAATGATTTTATATCTGTTATCAATCATTCATAAAATTTGCTGATAAGATATGGCTGAATAATATTTGCGAATAAAAGCCTATTCCTTGTGCACACTACTAAAACCAACTTATACATTTCATGATAACACTTACGGGTCTATACACTAATTGTGGATTGATACATGAAACACAAAGCTAGTTATTTTGTATAGAATGAGTATGAGTGAGTTATAGTTGTGTGCATAAAGTGAAACTGCAATCTACCCGGCCATCGCAAAATCGCAACTCAAATCGCATAGCTTGCCATTTGCTAATGTAAACATTAATAACTTTATTAGTGTTTTCTGCAAACCCAAGCCAAGGTGACCAGAAATGGATCGAGCTCTCTGTTTGAACAATGATAAAATGTGACATTGGTTTGTATGACATAATGACATGTCCTCGCAAATACTCAGTGCCTATACATTCCCTATAGGCGTTTTTAATGTTAATTAACTTCAATAACGAGATGAGCATATATTAGCATATAAGGACTATATACTCAGTGTAATTGCTATTGAAAGTAAGATTTACGTTTATGCTAATGTAAACAAAGAAGTGCAAGGTAATCCTTAAAAAGAATATAATATTTACATGTGAGTAGGAACATAAAATGCCAGTAGAATGTGTCTTCTAGAGACATAATCGTATATTATGCGATAAAGGCTGTTTATAATGGGGTTCTTATGAGAAATGCTTAAGGAAGGAGCCACAATGTCCTGCCACTGCATTGTTTGTGTAAGTATGTACGTAGAAATGCAGAAGAGCAATTCATTCAAATGTAATTAAATTCTGTCAGCTTATCAATGGGATTTCATTTTCCCATGGGTTTTATGAAACATGATACTACTTCATGGGCTAATGTCTTATAATGGGAATGTATCATGCTATTTCATGACATTTTTGTACGTTAATGCATTGCTTGTTGAGACATTTGTTATTGTACTCGGGATTTGCAAGGATTTATATTACACTGTGTAGGAGTCACCTCATATTTTATCTCTAACATCTTGCATACCTATAGTAGGCATTAATATATCTTTTCTGTCACATTGATATTTAATATTTGGATTTGATTAATGTACTGCATGCAACGGGCAACTAATGTACATTTGCAGATTGTTGCTTTTTGCTAACCGTTTACGCTTATTTTCGATAGCCCCAATTCCAAAAGCATACAAATCGAAAGTGCATAGATCATTTTTAATAAGTTAATAAGTATAACACAAAATGTGCATATGGTGAAAAAAATGAAAAATGGCCTGCAAAATCATTTGCAGAAAAGGAATAGGTAATAATGGCAAAAATGGATGAGTTGAAGGTAGAATTGGCAGAACAATTGAAACTGCAGGTATAGGTATGAACAGAATGGTCACATTCATAATTATCCGAGCAAATTAAAAAGTTGCAGGAAATGCGATGCAAAATCATTCACCAATAGCCAATAGTGTCATAGTATATGATATACATTTAACTAGTTCATTTACCCAATATTTTATGCCATATTAAATCAAGAACTATATACTATATACATACTATAGCTTCTTTTTCTTTTACTGCCACAACTTTCATTCTACCCTACTCACTTTTAAAAAATTAAACGTGTTAAGTCATTTAGGGAGTCTAGACTAGAACTAGAACTGCCTAATTTTTTGCACAAAGATTGTCTCCTCAGAAAGGAGCTCTTGAATCTCCTTCAAGACTTGAGTAATTCTTCTATCAATTTTTAATCTACTTTTCGGTTCCTCTACAAACGGAAATCTTTCAGATCACAATGTAGTAGTAAATATCAAAACAGTTAAGAGGTAAAAAAAGTTATTACTCTTACCTTGCTATTACCGTACAATTTATTATTATTACAAAACTAAGCTAAGAGTGTACTCGGCAATCCTCGGAACCGACACGCGGTCTACACAGTGGAGTACAGACCACAGGTGATTATAATATTCACCGAATTCTTTGAATGTTTCCTCATGTACCTATATTAAAAATATTTAGTAATTGTCTATTGTGATCTAAATTATCTGTTTGTTGTGGATAGCTTGAATGAAAATTCTTTCACCCCCTCCTTACCCTCATACTCATTCATACAGACACAGACAATATTTTCTTCAAATTGCCATATTATAAAAACTATGCGTAGTAATGCGTACTGCACTGCGTAGGTACTTATTGACAATCTACTCTTTCTCAAAGGACATTTAAACCATCACCAGTCTCAATTGTCTGGCGATGATTTAAACTACTTAATCAGAATCAGCCCAAATCACAAGCAGTGAAATTGGAAAATATTTTGGTGATTAATTATTGCTTGGCTTTCCGCATTAATTTTTGTTTGCAGTGCAAAAATACTCTGGCGTAATTTTATCCGGCTATTTAATCAGCCGGATAATTTGGCCAGTAGCTAAAATGGCAAATATGCATGCTTTATTAAATATATCAAGGAACATTTTGAACATAAATTTTAGCCATTTCAGCCAGCAAGCCATTTTATTTGGTTACCGATCACTGGCGAACACTGCTTGTTTGACCTCGGAGGCCAGCACAATGTATAGTCAAATCACAGTTAAAATTTAGGGAATAATCAGAGAAAGTAGACAAACTTATGTGAGAAATCGTCAAATTCAAGGTCAAATTGGTATGTGAATCCGATGCAAAAAAATCTACTTTGACATTTTGATAAAGTCGATGTTTCATACAAAAGGAGTACAGAGTTGTCATAGATTTCAGAGGATCTACTATTCCAAATGAGCCAGATTTTGTCCGCATTGCATCAGAGTAGTGTGCATCGTGCACAGATGTAATTTATAGCATACGACTTTCCGGGAAATCGTCAAAATGTAAAGTAAAGTAAGCTATAGGATCTCTTGGCATCTAAGAGTAGGTATTGTTGAATTCAAAATTATTAAATTGTAACCATTTGAAATTGTTGCGGAAACAGACTTAACAGTTCAGCACACTACAGATTCAGATGGATTTTGACGAATACGAGAGACTTCCTAGTGCCAGTATGGGAACTGTCTTGATAGCAGGAGCTTTGGCAGGAATCGGCGAACATTGTGTAACTAAATATTTACTTTTTAAAATTGTTTAAGGTCTTTGGGTGCATAAATGTTGATCGATATAATATGTGTATCTGTACAGGTATTGTATCCAGTAGACACAATCAAGACGAGGCTACAAAGTTTTTCTCCCGTTCCTGGCGGGGAGTATCGTGGAATGAGCGATGTATTTTTCCGTATGATTCAAAATGAAGGAATCCTGCGACCCCTGAGAGGATTTTCAACGGTTATTTTGGGTGCTGGCCCCGCCCACGCACTTTATTTTTCTTGTTACGAAAAAACCAAAGATGTGATACTGCCCATAGTGTCTAAAAATCATCAATACATTGCTCACGGAAGTGCGGGGGTGTTTGCGACGCTTTTACACGATGCAATAATGACTCCAGCTGATTTAGTGAAGCAAAGAATGCAAATGCACCAGAGCCCTTACAGCAGCACTTGGAATTGCATCAGAAAAACTTACCAGTCCGAAGGGAGTCGGGCATTTTACAGATCGTACACTACCCAAGCGACGATGAACGTTCCTTTTCAAAGTATCCATTTCATCATTTATGAATTTATGCAGAAAACGACTAACAAGAATAAAACGTACAAGCCCACTGCCCATGTTGTATCTGGTGGGATTGCGGGGGCCATCGCCGCTGCAGTAACAACTCCTTTAGACGTCTGTAAAACTCTCCTGAACACCCAAGACAAAAGCGCACTGAATTACACATCCAAGCCGTATGTCTCTGGATTGATCAATGCAGTCAAAACAGTTTACACATTGGGAGGAATTAAAGGCTTCTTCCACGGAATTACTGCTAGGGTTTTGTATCAAATCCCAGCTACGGCCATCAGCTGGTCCGTTTACGAATTTTTTAAATACTTCATTAATAAACATGAAATTGAACAAAAATCAGACACTTTTCAAGACCTTAATGTGAGAATTAAAACTGACAAGGAATATTGAGTTTATATTTTCCAAATTTAACGTCTGTCAATTTTATTATTACACCTTAAAATCACTGAAGCATTTGCAATACATAAACCACGAAAATTAATTAGCTAAATTGTGTTCACATGTGAAATTAAAATTTTTATGTCTAGTAAATTAGACATCTATTCATATAAAAATCTTCACTGGTGCCGTTTCTTCCTTTCCGAGTCTTAAAAATGGCATCTCGCAACGTAGTTAGCACAGAGCAATTTAATACTGATACAGATTACGGAATTAAAATATCTAAAACGCTTACGGCTTACACAGCCAGCCTAACACTTAATTTTGAAACAACGTACACTTACGTCTTACATATATAAATCACACTGAAGGCCTTACAGTTCGCCCCCAGTTTAAAACTGTTAAACTTTGTATAATTCTGTTTTCCACGGGGGTATATTTGTATGTTTTTAAATGAACGCAGCCCAACCTATGTACATTTGGCAAAGATTATCAAGATTTATAGCTTCATCCATTAGATAGCCAACGTGAGCTTCAACTGAGAGTTCCGTATCCGTAACTTTTGTCTTACATCGAGCAGTCCCACTGATCCTATGATTAATGTAAACCATCTGGTCCCACGCTTTGGAATTGTGCATCTCACCTGCATTTAATGACAATGTGTTAATGAAAAACTAATAAATTTTACAACAATTGCAAACATTAAAAGTCATATTAACCTGGGCTGGTTGCAGTTCCAGTAACTACTTCCCCCCATTCCACTAAGGGATCAAAGACAAAAGGTCGAAGCACGGAGAGGAAAATACTTTTATGTTCCCTGATCATTGCCAATGTCATTTCACAAGATTTCTTGAAAATACCTTTGGCACCACAAACACCCATTGCATCCAGCATATTGTGCGTCAATCGAAAAGGAACCCGTTCTGCGTAACGCAAGTTCTCCCCCTATTAAAACATACAATTAGAGCCAATTGCAGCAGTTTGTAACACAGATACAAAAATTATTTCAATTTAAATTATTTTGCATATCGATTTAGTTTACCTCTAAAAATAAACAGTTAAAGTCTACGTGAACGACATCCCCTGTGATGGTGTCTAGCATTATATTTTCCCCGTGACGGTCGCCCAATCCAAAAATAAAGCCTACAATTGACATTACAGCTGCTGTTTTCATAAAATTTAATCGAGCTTGATACCTAAAAGTTAGATTTACTTTATCATAACATTCAAAAGTATAATTTTAAAAGTTTAGTATAGCTATAGACTGTCTATTTACCAAGTGCGGTGATTAGGAAAATTGTACAGAAACCATTCGCTGAGTACTGGAGGATGAGCCGGAAGATATTTTTCTAAATAAACTGTCCTCTTCTTCTCAATTGGATCATTAGGAGCTACAAGAATCAAGAAAATGCACTAAGACACAAGCCGATTGAGACAGCAAAGCATTATTATATATAAACTCACCACATTGTAATTCCATTAGAGTTCGAGATACCATTCCTACTTTCCTTTCTTTATAAATATTATTGACCGTAGGTCGAAGTCCTTGAAGATTATTGACCCATTCCAACAGCCCACATTCTTCATGCAGAGGAACAACAGCGTAGGTCCTCACGCGCAAACCTTTATTAATCTGCTTCAAGTAGTGATTGATAACGTTATTAACTTCCATTACTTTGCAGTCCTTTCGTAAATCATCTTTCGGCTTGCACATCATTCCATATCGCTGACCGTCGCTACCCCGAAAAACAATTTTCTTAGGTCGTTGCAACGAAGACATCAGCATTACATTTGACTCAATCGATTGAATGTAAACAGCCGTTCTGAAATATATCAAATGTTATCAAATATCCAAATGCTCCTCTTACAATTTTTCTTATCAAGTAATCGATATTATTTAGCTTACTGTGGGAAAGCATTGTGATCTTTATGTTGATTTGTTACAGCAGGCAACTTTGGAAAGAGAAACTGCTGGAAAGGAACTAGAATTTTACTGAAATGTTTATTAGCAAACAGCTTCGGCAAAGTTGGCATTAGACTCGTTAGGCTGACCTATGTAGTTTAAAAAAGTCAAAATATTAAGCTCTTAATTTAGTGCTCTTAGTATAACCAGTTTTTAAATTAAAAAAATAGAAAAACTAAAAATTATAACGAAATTGTAAATGTTGTATGCACAAAAAATTGCAATTACGTTGACTAATTTCTTTTCCACATGTGCATTAGACAGCTGGATAAGTCGTTCAGACAATGTTGTATAATCTTGAATGAGATTCTTCTTGCTCAAAGAAGATGAACCCACCGAATTCTTTTCTGTCAGTCTTTTATCTTGCACTTTTTTAAATATTTCTTTAATACGAGTGCTCCGCATTCTATACGAGGACTAAGACATAAAAAAGCATATTTAAATTTTTTACAATTAAATATTTAATCATAAGAAGGGGGTATTTTTATACCTTAGCTACAGTCATTGTCATCCACAGAGATTGATATGGATGTGTACAAATAATAGAAACGAGGATTTTAGAAAGTTGATTCCAGACAGCGGTATCAGAATGGCATATCCGAGAAACCAGTTGAGAAAATGCGGTCATAAAAATGTACGCAGGTATTGCATCCGCAAGATTGTCTATAAAATATACCAATTACAAATAATTTTTGGAGCAAGGTAATTAGTGGCCCAAATAATACAATCACATGTATTTTCGATATACAAGAAAATATTTACCAACAACTCCTATCATGTAACTTAATGCTTCACTTCTGCTTAAATATGTAAAAGCGTCGAGGAACTTAGGTAAATCAGCATGACGTTCTGAAGAAGATGAAGAAGAACCGCTACGATCATCATCAGAAGCCGCTGTACCAAAGTCAAACCAAAGAGACAGCAAACGAGGCAGACTTTGATAAACATACTTGGTTCCGTATTTCAGGGATTCTGAATAGTTTTTAACTACCAAGCATTCCATATTCCTAAAAGGTACAAAATAAGGCTATTTTAATATTATAGTCAGACCCCAAATTAAAACAGAAGTATTGTTCACTAACGTATCGGAGAATTTCGATTTCTCATTTTCTCGAGGAAGAAGACGGTCAAGATAGCAGGCCAGCATGAAATGATTCTTTTCTGAATTTTTCATGCATTTGATAGCAGCCGAAAAATTGACTACATTAGTTTCCTGATCAGCTACTCTCATTTCGTCACATAGTTTAGCGTACAAAAGTAATGCTTTAGATTTTAACTTTGTTTCATAATTGGTATCTTCTGGGTGAAGATAACTGGAGGAACTAGTTCGAGTCCATCGCTTCTTTGTACTTTCATCAGGTTTTAAAATTATCTGTAACAAAGACAATGCTTTGTCCTTGGCACCTTTTTGTATTTGTAACTTTGCTGATTCGATCAATATTTCTGTACTATCAATTGAAAGTGCGTTGGCATTCGCCAAGCTATTAGCACTTCGATACAGCTTTCCTTTTCTGAAAATATAAATAGCATTGGCATTTACAGTAGAATAAACAACAATAATCTTTAACTATCAATATTTTATAACTTCAATTTATTTTAACTGTGCAATAAAGGCTTACTTTCGTTCCTGTCTGGCTGCAAACAGCCAACAATCTCTTACAGCCGCGTTAAGGAGGTCCACTGATTCAGAATCGCTATTCAATTTTTGTGTTAATAAGGACAAGAGAACCTACAAATTAACGGATTATATAGAAAATGTTGAAAAATCAAATTTCATTTTCAAACAGTAAACGAGCTTAAAATATCTTTAAAACTTTAAATGAATACCTTGCGAACATCAAGAATGGGAAGGAAGTAATGCTCATTTGGTTGTACATTATGTAGCCGCTTATTCCATCTTTGTAGCATATTTCGGATGCCATCAAGTCTCATAAAAGATACATCTGGTTGTTTCAACAAATCTAGCACCTGTTGAACTTCCGCCAATATATGTAACCTAAATATAAATTATAAGAATTGGATTGAATAGCCTGTACTCTCTGTATCGTCGTATCGTATAATGGGAAGATCTGAATTTAAATTACCCGATAATATCCTTGTAGTGTGCTTTGTAAGAGTTCTCTACATTTACAGACACAGAACTAAATGGCTCTATTAAATGAATTCTCATATTGTCAATGATTTTCTGCGCTTCTCCATAGTTTGATTTCTTAAGCTGGAAAAGTGTCGTCGCAATATTTTTGTTCCATTTTGACAGTCCATATGACTCTTCAATACTTTTTTCTGTTATCAAGGATAAGCATCTTACGTCCCTAGCTGTATCCAGCACTTTAGCATTTAGAGAGCTCCAGTCGCCAAGTTTTAATAAAACAGCATACTGAGCCTCTTCCAAAGTCTGTGCCCATGAAGAGCTATGAATAGATTGCAAAAATTACCACAAATTAAAAAAATAGCCTTTGCTAAAAGTGTAATTAGATAAAAACTAGAGATGTGTCAAAATTACTTTTTGGTGATGCAATGTTGGATAAGTATACTAGCTTTATGTGGCTGGTCCAAAGATAGATATGACTGTATCAAACCTTCGTGAGCCAAAATGTCGTTAGAATTTTGGGCTGTTGCGCTCTCAAAGCAGGAAACCACATCCTTTTATACATGACAATAACAATGTACATAATATTAGGTCCAAACATTACAAAAAATGAACAATATCTAAAAAGAACATGTATTGTAGAACTAGAATCACCTCAATTTTTCCATTAATCATAGTTTCCATGATGCTCTCATCAAAAGACGTCGTTCCAGATCTACGTGATGCAACAGCCATAGCAGAATCCATATCGTTAAGGGAAATAAAAATTCTCTGTAATAAAATAGAATTTAACATTTATGTTCACTTATTATTACACATAGGGATGCACACATAGACCAACATGCAATTTATAAAAAGATTTACCTGCATTAGTTCAAGAGATTTGGTAAGTTGATTGGGGAGTTTCCGCACATGCTGCTCCAGATAGAGAAGAGCTCTTATGTAATTCTTACTATGAAACGCCGCTTTAGCCAATTTTTCCTACGTCCAAACAAAATCAACAAGTGTTTTGAAAACTATATTCATTGACTATGTAGATAATGAATATAGTTTTAACTTCTTTTAGTAGATGAAGCAAGTAGATAAGTTTCAACACTTACGAAAGAAATTTCGTCAAGAAGGTCAGATATGCTATTAACTTTCGGCAAGGGGAATTGTCTTGTATCACCTCCTAACAAGGTAGGATGTTGTAACGGTAAAGCGAATAGTTTCCTTAAGTGACGAATTGCTCGATACATATGATCCAGTATTACAAAAACGGTTTTCGTAGCCTTGAATTTCATAATACCCTCCTCTTTACTTTCTTTGGCAGCTTTGGTTCGGGACCGAGACCGAATGCCCGACTTCTTCAAATTTCTTGTAGTATTCACAAAATCATCTTCGTTTTTGTTGAGTTTTTGAAATAAGTCATCCAATTCAATTGCTTCCGAATATGCAGACTGTGTCATCGACATCGAGTACTCTGATTCAACGGAATCCCTATTCAAAACATAAAGTAACGTTTATAAACCTCACACAATTGTACAGTATTTCTAAACAGCTATCAAAAGTTACAGTAACCATACCATAGATTAATAATATATCGTATTTCATCGAATACAAATTTTCTGGCATTGGTTTCATCCCCCAAAGCAGCATTATAAACTGTAACACACAATTTCATGAGAATGACCTACCCACAGAGAAATAACATGATAAGAAATTAAAAAAATCTCCTTACAAGCGGCATAAGAAATGAGAAAATTTGCCAATTTGGAACTATATTGTATGAGTCGTCTATTTGCATTGAAGACTGGAAAGATATGCTCGTCTTTGATGTTTACAATTATCAGAGCTGTCCATGTCTTGAGCCACTCTTCGTAATTAGGAGAATTTTTAGAAAGATAAATTGGAAAAGTAACTTTTGGGTCTGCACAAGGACGATGCTCGGCTGTTAATTTGCTATCCATTAATGGTTGAATTATTTCTTTGGCTTTGAAACTCAAAAGCCCCCAAATGCCCATTCCAGGAGTGATTGTAATGTGAAACAATTTGATAATATCCTGAATACAACAAGCTGCGGAATCAAAATGAATGGTGTCTTCAGATTCTTCGAATATATTCACCAACTCCTCCAGATATTTCGTTCTGAAAGTCTGAGTTGTCAGAGTGAACTCTCGCGGACCTTGCCAATACGGACTGATACTTTCATCCGTCCAAAAATGGTTTGGGTTAAATGCACCGATAATGCCTAAACATTCGGCTGCTAAAGATTTTACATGAGCTTCATCATGTGACGCTTTCAAAAGACACAGGATTAACTGCAAAATAAACCAATACAATCCTGTATAATAATCATCACCAGAATAAAAGATTTTTTTTAAATACTTACTTGACTAGTGCTTGGGTGGTGGGTGAGCAATACATTTTTGATTAGTAAGCCTTCTTCAGACTTGATTAAATCCCTCAGTGCTTTCACGTTTTGATAGCGAATGTACACACTCTGATTTCCACATTCACGGACTAACAATTCGAAAAATTCTAGCCAGTTTTCGCGCCTAAAACCCCAGATAAACATTAGTATTCAGAAAGAAAATCAATTACGGAGAACAATAGGTTATTTAAAAAAGCCACTAACTTCAGATTTTCAACCGTATTTTTAATACGAGTCATTGCAATCCCTTTCTTGAAATACTGGGGCAAGAAATGCAATGACGCTCCACAAGTAACGAGAATTTCTATTCTTTTCTCGGTAAGATATTTAATTAAGGTTTCAGTTTCGGCAGGATGCGTGGAATGGAATGTCAATATTGCTGATACTATCTGCGTACACATCAATTGCAGTGACCTGTCATCCAAACTGTGGAAATAATAAAACAATCCATTAGTTTGAAATTCATTCTCAATCGATTAGTACTTGTTGCATTTCAAGTACATTTAACTTACTTCGTAATGTACTGCAACCAAATACTAGACAGTAAATCGTAATACTTCGGTCCAAGAGCAAACATTGCAATGAGAGCGGCATAAATCTGTTAGAAAATAAATACGTCCACAATAAGCTTCACCACATAGCTTTTCAAAAATAATACGATGCGATGGTTTAAGTATTGGTTAACCTTGGAGCGATGCTGACTAACTAGTATGTTCCCCATAATGTAAATTACTTCTGTGAAGGCCACAATCGTTGTTCGCTTGCTTTCTAATGTTTCGCATTTGCTTGTTAGTTTTCGGTTAAAACTAGAGAAAATTCCCCATATCCGACGTCCAATAACTTCTTGCTATATGAACACTTTCTTTGTTGACTGTTTCAAACCATAACACGATTTAAATCATAATAACTGAATTAAGTGCTCACCACTTGAACAAGGGTTGGTACTTTATTGTTCCTTTCTGATGCAGAGTCCCAACAGACGATATGACCAAGACCATACACCAATTTGGCTTTATTTTTATATAAGTGACACATCATCTCTGTACTTAAATTCTGCAAAATTTTAGTGCAAAAATTGTTATAATAAACGAATGAAATTATTTAATAATGAACTAATGATTTCATTGATGTACACAAATCAAATATAATGATAAAAGTTTCAAAATCGCATAGCATAGTACTTACTAAAATTTGATTTTTCGCAATTTCATCTAAGTCAAAGCTCCATTGGTCTTTAAAGTACTTGGCACAGCTGTTATAATCCCCGTCGATGATAATATATGGATAGACAACAACTAATACATTTTGGATAACCTTGACCATTGGTAATTGACAGTAGTCTTTTAATGAATTCAAAACGAATTTCTTTGGCGGACATGTTTCCACGCCTGGAATAACTACTTTAAGAAGAGTAGGAACGAATTCTCGGATGAAATGTCTCTCGACACAGGATGAACACGATTGAAGTTGTGTAAAGCATGCAACTACTTTGTGTGTTCCAGCGTTGTTTTCAGAGGAGGAACGAGGAAATATGTGATTAGATACTGCCTCCAGGAAGGTCTGTAATATATACAAACAAATTGTTTTGAAGTTTTCCTTTCCGAATTATCATAAATAACAATAATATTTGATATATATGTATACTTACTTTAGCAATCAATGCACTGTGTTGAAAAAAAATATCTGATGAGTTGCATTGTAGCTTTTTTGCAAAAAGATATAACATTTTACTAACGGATTCGCTAATTCCATCATTTAAACAAATAACAACTAAGTAGACGCTCAGCTTTATCAGCTCAATCATTAAAAGTTCATCGGAGACTCTGAGAAAAAATATACATGTCTTTTAAACCAAAGGGGACTCAAGTATTTTGTAATTACCAAGTATAAAGGACTTACTCCACATAGCTGTGCATTAATTGCAATATGACAGCACTTGCTTTGACTCTTTCTCTCCGTTGATGACATCCTAAGACGTACTTTTTCAGTGATTCGGCAAACGTACTGACAATTGACTGTCTGTTTTGCGAAGGAGGTTTATAACTTACTGATTCATCTTCTTGACCTAATCCTGAAATGACTTTAAACAATTTTTCAAGAACTTTGCCATCCGACAACTTGAGTAATGGAAGTAATTTCACAAGAAAATTCACGGGAAAGCTGCTGTGATTGTATGTCGTAGTCAAAACATCCAACATTATCAGGGCCCCCTAATGTAATACGAGACATATATGTGAATTATCAAATTGATATTACTCACCAGAAATCATTCTTTGAAAAAAACAATATTAATACAAAAAAATACCCACCTCTCCTCCTCCATCGGTTAGTAATAACTTTGACAATTTAGTGATATCAGTTAGTATCTTTCTGTCATAAAATTGACCACCATCATCGTCAAAATCACATTTTCTGCAGCCATTCAAAGTATATAAATGACTGATATTCCCCGTCCCTGTGACCAGCTTTTGGCGATTACTGTAAATGCACGGAAGTTTTACAATGGCCTTTGCAACAGCTTCAGCTCTTCCTTCCAATTCATTTAACTTCCACCATCGCTGCCACACTAATTTAGTGAGAAAGTTAAGTATCTTCAAGAAGGCTGTAAATGAAATTGAAAAGTTTGACTTTGTAACATACACAAAAGCTTTGAAAATAATCACATATTCAATCAAACTTACATATAGACCGTATAGGCCACCAAAAATCTCCAATAAGCTCCAATAACATTAATACAGTTGAATCTTCAAAATTTTCTATTAATTTGTCAACCAGTGTGACAACAAACGTCCCTTGAAGATCACGGATAACAGGTTTTGTTATCACTTTTAAAAGATTCTTGATTAAATCTTTATCAATACCTGCAGTATATTGTAAATATAAATAAGGTTGAAATATTAGCAAAATAAGTTGACAAATTTTAATTTACAGTTTTAGTTTAGTCCACAGTAAAAGAAGTATAAGAAAATATTTCAAAGCATAATGTGGGATTACTTACAGTATCTGGAGTCTTCGTCTTGAGTTTCATTGTGAAAATGCAAAAATTCTCGCAAAGGATATTCATTTCCGTAATTTTTCAGCTCCTTAACACCTTGAAGACATAAACCAACAGTTGATACGCTAAGAACGGAAGTTAGAGTTTGCGTCATGAAACTATCAACATTTTCCCTCACTTTATAAATGTCGTAGCAAAAATCCAAAATTTTAGCCAGTCCTCTGACAGTCATTTTAATTATTGGCATTCTTTGACTTTTATCCAACAGCATTCTGCAAGAATCATTTAAATAGGATATAATTAGTTTTGTGAAATAAGTAAAATAATTAAATAGTGTTTATACTTTGTTACGTAACATTTGTTAACAATATGCCTAAGTGACAATGTTAAATAAATGCTTAACAAAATACTTACGGCGATAAAGCCACAGCCCAATGACTCAAGTGGCACCAATTTTCCAAAAATGTTGTCGGGATTAATTCTGCCTTCAAAACCCATCCCTTTTCTAAATGAACAAAGTCCTGAACTTTCTCTCTGGCTTTACTACTTAATTTTATAAACGGTAACGTTTTCTTTACAACTGCGTAAAGTAATTCTGGATTCAAAATAAGTTGTGACTTGGTTGAGGGAACTTTTGAGTATATAAAATTTAAAAATGGACTGAAATTTTGTGTTGATGCTTTCAGATTTTCTCCTACATGGCTCCTAAAATAACAGTAGCAATGAATTATTAATTTAACTATTAATAAAGAATTTATAGTCAACTTGTACCCACACACAGTATAAACTTACAGTTCCAAAAGAGAAACATCAGCATCATAGACGGATTCTTCCTCCCCGTTAAGCAAGTGCTCTTGATTTTGATTGTCGTGACGCTTAAATACATTGTATTCAATATAGTTAACTGTATCTGTTGCTACTAAATCAACCATATAAGGGTGATACATCTATATGTAGGAAATGTAAAAACACAATTAAAATTAAGATTAAAATTAAAATTAATAAAACTATAAATTGAATATTGTGTCATTACGTCCATCCTGTTAAAAATATTTCTAACAGCCCAACTTTTAATGCAGTCTAGCTCTTTCGAAATTGCATAGGATGATGAAGAAACGGCTTTCAAAACTTCAAACATTAGGTTACACTGAGGGTCTATGTATTATTAAAATAATAAATTTATAAATAATGTTTGAAATGAATCACATATTTAAAATATCTTCTTCGCTATGCATATATATAACTAATAGATAACTCATAACTCACACGTGGCAGGAAAAAATGCGAGTATAGAGATACAGTAGAAAATCTTAGAAATGGTGTCCACAGGAAGAAATGGAATGAAAGCGATGAATTTTTTAAAGAATGTTGTCAGAAAAAATAATTCTTCATCGTTCAAATTCTCTTGCAACGAGTCTTCCAGAATGTGACACACAAAGTGGTAGATACAATTTTCACCCTGTAATAAATTAAATTTTCATTTATGTGTAAACCAAAAAACTCTCAACAGAGTAAAGGAATAATGATTAAGTCTACCTAACGCTTCTTACGAGTTAGTAGTTAGTTTACTTACTTCAAAGCAGACGTCTTGAGGAAAAGTGAAGGTATTGAGCAAAGAAAATTTGTCAGCAGTTTTGAATCTCATCCACGCTCTGTACAGTAAATCGTAGTACAGCTGGATTTGCGGTTGCTTACACTCAGATATTAAAGGAGCCAAAATCTGCCGTAAATTGAAAATCGTTAACAAAATTACATCGTTTTAACAAATAATATTGTGTCAGTATTTTTAAAGACCAACTTACAGTAAATATGTTCAAAGCTCCATATTCATTACTCTCGTTAATTGGAATTCGATATCGAAGATATAAAGCTGGAGTAATTAGATTATAATCCATAGTACAGGAAAATACCCGATTATTTGTAGGGACTACAATTTGTGACAGAACATGAAGAAGGTTGTTTATGATATAAGTCCGAACGGCCTCATCTTTAATAATTGCTATTATGTCGGAAATGCAAGTGCATATTTCTGAGTACAATTGCTTGTAAGATGGAACAAAAAACAACGACGATAATCCAACGCTGACGAACGCAGAAAACTCTAAAAATAGGTGCACAATAATATTACAAGTTAAAAAATGCATAAGAGTGATTTCATTGATAAAAATGGGAGATAGATTATCACCTTTGATTTCTCGTACTGATATAGGATTCAAGTCGGGCTTTGGGGAAAAGATTAACGTACTTTGTTTTGTTGCCTTCCTTACAATGATGATTAATTTCTGAAATAAGCAGAACAAAAAATTTATGCAAGATGTTTGTGTATATTGTGTATTATGTTATATAACAATCTGAATACTCTTACCTTAATATTATCTTCAAGAATAGTTTTGTTGACCTTTAATTCAACATCAGATTTTATGTCAGCTAAAACTTTGACTATTCCTATTCTAGTACTTCGCAAATTTTTAGAAACTGAATCCGTCGGTGGAAGAAAAAGAGGACAGTTAAAGTTTATATCCCCTATCACACTTATCCTTGGGGTTGATACGATCAAAGCATTACAGCGTAAGTCTTTCAAAAATAGGGACTGATTGATCTTGCCGGTCAAACTTGGCTTCACATTGCAGGATTTGTT
The DNA here is from genome assembly GCA_019776445.1 of Tomocerus maximus. NCBI lineage: Eukaryota > Metazoa > Arthropoda > Collembola > Entomobryomorpha > Tomoceridae > Tomocerus > Tomocerus maximus. The sequence goes on along the minus strand of JABASH010001890.1, from coordinate 1,281 downwards.
CATAACAGACTCCTGGAAGACTTTATATCTTTTAACGGCCTGCCGTTCATTGACACTATCATTATCCTCCGGTTTTCTCTTTTTTTGAAACATTTTGGAAACAGTATTGACAGTGTATTTCCAATTTCCTGACTTGTTTTCAACCTAAATGACAATAATGACATGGGACATGGAATTTTATTAGAAATCTACATGTACATGTGCATTATACTAGCTACACTTATCTACATAAAATAAAGTTAGAAAAAAAAGAACAAATATATATGATATAACGATAACCCAACTTTATAGCGTACAATACAAATATTTGATGAAACTGTCAAACTTACCAAAATGGACAAGTTGATTAAAATGACTTCCGTTTTGATTGAATCACCATTCTTCTGATTCTTTTTTAGGTTTCCATCATCAATTCACGTAATAAATTTCAGTTTTCAAGTCACCCAACTAACTTTACAATGGAGAAAGATAAGAGGTTAACTAGAAAAAACACTAAAAATTATAGTCATCAGTAATCGCCCAGTTTCTTCAAATCGTGAGAGTGAAGGAAGAAGAGGGATATCCGTATAGTTCGCGCGTTTTGATTATACTGAACAAGGAGGAAAATAACTTTTAGGATGAGAAATGAGATTGCTCTTAGCTCATTTTCTGCATGTCAGCAATTAATAAAATTTTAATATGCATTTCATTTCAGCAATAGAAAAGGTTTTCTTCGGGGACTTGAAACAATGGTTCTGGTTTGGAGCTTACAGCGGAGTCCACGCCAAACCAGCTCCTTTGTTCATAGCCTGGTCGGAGATTATTGGAAATATTATTATATATTATGCCGTATAAATATAGAAATTGAAAGCCACAAGTTAGGTACAAACGGGATCAGTTCAGAAGGATTTATATAATATTGATGAGATGTGTGCGATGTGCATGAGAGACGAGATTAAAAAAATTCGGAATATACTTCTGGAGATGTAGGTGTAGAAAACAAATAAATTGGAACTTTTATTATCAACTATCTTTTATATTATCATTCAGTCGAGTAAAAACAGTTAAAAAATTTCGTTAAAATCATCTTACCATTCATACGAAATCAACACAAAATCAGTTACATACTAAAACAACAGATCAATTCAAAAACAGAATAAAAGTATACCTTATTCAATTCACAAACATTTAAAACTAGATCATCTAACATGGCATAAGAGTAAATGAAAATGCTGGCGGAGTAGTCGCGGCGGGTTTACAAGAAGTGTAGATTGTGTGCGAGGTTCTGGTGGGCGTGTTTTC
>JABASH010001889.1:0-23065 GCA_019776445.1 Tomocerus maximus | reverse complement strand
TTAGATAAGTCAGTTAAAGTGTAATTAATTTAAAGTAGTAGGTGCAAAGTTTTGTGTACAGAGCAGACTGTTCAAAAAAATCAATTCCAAAGGACATAGTACTTACATCATTTATTTTACTTTAAACGTGCTTACTAAAGTTTTATCCAATAATTTGTGTTGCTGGAAAGGCTTAAAGGTTAAGCCTAAGCAAGCCTACGGGCTACGTTTGTTTTAAGGTTGTTATAGAAGAACATTCACCAATGTTTTAATTTATTCAGTGCATTCATTCAGCACATTCAACATACATTTATTTATTTATATAATGGTTTTGTATATAGATAGGTAGGTAGGTAGTAGTAGTAGGTACTATATAAGTTTGCAGTTTTGTTGGTCATAAAATATTATATACATATAATGGATACATGTTATATATGTCATTTGCAACATTACAAAATGTATTTTTGTTCGCTAATGTCCGTTAATTTACTTAGGTATGCGTATTTGCATTTTGCATTGTAATTTTATTTTTTATGCGTATGCTGTAGAATATATTTGTACATGATTTGATCTACATATTTCCAAGTTTGGCAGGAAGAAAGACAGAAAGTCATAAGGTGAAGGTTGCAAGTTGCAATGTTTCAAATCAAATCTAATTTTTAAACCTAAATACTTGAATGTAATAATTTAAATATTACGTAAATGTAAATCTGATCCGAAAGTACGCAGAGACGAGAGATTTATTAAATATAAGACAAAACTAACATGAGATCAGAAAATTATTGTTGAAGTATTAATTGATGTCTGGATTTGGAGTCTGGTGATGGTTTGGCGTATATAGGATATTGATAAAAATTATGGTTACAGTAAAACACTGTTCACGAAGAGAGCATGTTCTAGTTCTATGACACTGATACACATTTACATTTTTTATACAAACCAATTGATGCAACGATAATACATCATGTAAGTAAGTACGAAAGGAAGTATCTGTTGAGAGATAAGCTGTAATAAGACAAAGTTTTGTTACTGCAAATGAAACTTTTAAGATTAATGGTCAGACTGCAGGTTACTAAACTGTAAAATAAAATCGTTTTTAATGCTGTTTCAATAAAATATGTGTGCCTACTAAATTACTACTATTTCGATTAAACTTATATCTAATGATTATGACTTTATGTAATAGATTATTAGCTTTTTGTTTGTATAAATAATTGATTTGTGTTTATTTTTTGCAGAAATTCAATCAGGTAGTAACTGTTGTGGGTGTACGATATGAAAGTACCAACTTGAAAGAAGTGTTGGCTAAGAAAATTCCAATCGAACAAGACAACGTCAAAAATTTCCGCAAAGAACATGGTGCTACAAAAATCGGAGAAGTCACCGTTGACATGGTATGATAGCCATTTCTGTGGTTTGAACTTATGGATTTTACTAGCATTGTTTTGAATGAATATCAAATGCCAAATAGATCAGATATTTAATTAAATACTCTTACAGGCATACGGTGGTATGCGAGGCATCAAAGGATTGGTCTGTGAGACTTCCGTGTTAGATTCAGATGAGGGTATCCGGTTCCGTGGTTATTCTATTCCAGAATGTCAGAAATTGCTGCCGAAAGGACCTGGTGGGAGCGAGCCTCTTCCAGAGGGTCTCTTCTGGCTTTTAGTAACTGGCGATGTTCCAACTGAAGGACAAGTATGTACAAGTATGCTTTTTAGAATATTTTTGTTGTTTGAGGGTTAGTACTTAGATTAAATTAATTTGTGACATTGTAATTTTAGGTGAAAGCAATCTCAAAGGAATGGGCGGATAGGGCAGCTCTCCCTCCTCACGTTGTTACTATGTTGAGTAACTTCCCATCGAATCTGCACCCTATGTCTCAATTTTGTGCTGCTATAGCTGCTCTGAACTCCGAGAGCAAATTCGCCAAAGCATACTCTAGTGGTATCCATAAAACCAAATACTGGGAATACGTGTATGAAGATGCAATGGATCTAATTGCTAAGCTCCCGCCAGTGGCAGCTTCTATCTACCGCAATTTGTACAAGGACGGCAGTTCTATAGGAGCAATTCAATCTGATAAAGATTGGAGTTGGAATTTTTCGAATATGTTAGGCTACAAAGACCCTCAGTTCATTGAATTAATGAGACTTTATTTGACCATCCACAGGTAATAACTTATATTGCTCGTATTAATCAAGTATAAAATTAATAAAATTGATTTCAAAAAATAGTAATAAGGGATTTTATACAGTGATCATGAAGGAGGAAATGTAAGTGCTCATGCTACTCACTTGGTTGGCTCTGCTCTATCAGATCCGTACTTAAGTCTCTGCGGAGGAATGTGTGGTTTAGCTGGTCCATTACACGGTCTTGCTAACCAAGAAGTAAGTTAACACATTCTTCAAAACTAGAACTATATGTACTTACATAATATGGTGGGTGGTGGGATATTAAAAATTAGGCATTGGTTATTAATGAGGTAAAATTTATTTAGGTATTAGTTTTTCTGACAAAAGTAGTTAAAGAAATCGGCTTAAGTCCCACCGAAGATCAATTAAAAGCTTTTACTTTGAAAGAACTGAAAGAAGGCCGTGTTGTTCCTGGATATGGACATGCTGTTCTTAGAAAAACGGATCCCAGATACACATGTCAGAGAGAATTTGCGCTGAAACATCTACCAGATGATCCAATGTTTAAGGTATAGTTGTTTTAAACCCCTCCTTTACGTTTACGATTAAATGATTCTTTGAAGCATACTATAATGCCCGTGTATTTTGTAGCTTGTTGCCCAGATCTACAAGACAGTGCCTCCAATTCTCTTGGACACTGGAAAAATTAAGAACCCATGGCCCAATGTTGATGCTCATTCAGGAGTATTATTGCAAGTAAGTTGTATTCCTACTGACTCTTCGGATGTAACAAAATTATTCGTTGTTCGTTTGATTATCTCTGTAGTTCTAAGTTTTTATTACTATTTATCTAGTGCTTATGGTTTTGATCTTTTTAATAATTAATCTGTTGTGTTTTTCCAGTACTACGGAATGAAAGAAATGAATTACTACACTGTATTGTTCGGAGTATCTAGAGCGCTTGGAGTGATGGCTTCGTTGATTTGGGATAGAGCTTTAGGACTCCCACTCGAACGACCAAAATCTATGTCTACACCTGGTCTCATGAAATTAGTCGGCAAGAAGTAAAACAGTTAAGAGCAATAAATACCAAATCACTATGATAAAATACAAAAACTGAAATTATCATTGAGAAAAAACAAGTGAAAATAATATGTCCGAGAACTTGTACACAACACACTGTATTAAATCTTAACTTATTTTATTGTCTAACAGAATTTGGTTTTCAAACATAAGCATAGGGTACCATGATCGATCTATGCAAAATACAATTGCTGGGATTTTGCTCATGTTTGTTCATTTATATCCATTCTGTGTATTCTGTATTAGTAGCATAATATGTTCTTATTTATTAATTCTTGACTTGATGTAATGAGTATTTATTTTGGCTTTTGGATCGTAGCAGTTAATTTTGATCGCTTGATTCAATTTCTTTCTGTAGAAGGTGCGTGGGCAGCGACTTAATTATTTTGGACTTAAACATAATCAATTTAAAACAAGTAAAATCATGTATATCTAAATAGTAAATTTAATAGACAATTAGTTTAGTAATTGGTAAAATAAGAATTTGAAAATTGAATATTAGCATAAAATTAGAGTTGTAATTTGTAGTAATGTATCAAGTGATGTGAGAGGAAGTAAGATGAAAGAACGACGTAAAAATAACAATTTAACAGAAACTGTTTAAACTTATTAGTCATAAAAGTAGTTCAAGGAGTTATAGTTATAGGTAAATCGTATTGTTGATTTTATTTTTCACGAAAGTCAATTTTCTGCTTATAATATCCGTTGAGAAAAGTTCGTGGAACCTCTCTCACACAAATGGAAAAGGCTACGCTTGGCTTTATTCTTTGCCTTATCTCTATTTTGACCATTTCATGGATATGATTTTCTTTTCTCATTTGACCTTTCTTTAATGTTTTATTTCTCAAGTTGTTTTCTTATGCGTTGCATATAATATAGTATGTAGGCGTCGGTGCGCATATTATTATGATCATATAAGCGACGATCTAATTCTTGCATCTGCCGCCTCAGGTTAGACTATAGTTCGATCGTATATTATGTTAATTGATTTATAAAGATAAAATGCATACATGCCATGAAGAAGGAGTTAACGTATTCATAATATGGTTCGGGTTGTGTATGACTTCGACTTGCGGTCGCTTAAAATGTACCCTCTTCAGAAGAATCAGAATTCGTGTTTGAAATGCTCCATGAGTCCCACATGCCCAGTACTTATAAAAAAGTTTTTATAGCACTACAATACCAGCTAGAATATACACAGATTGAAGATTTGGAAGCTATACTACCTATGGTGCAACCTTTACTTAGGAATCCAGTTTTTCAAAAAGTTTTCTTACATCAATGGGTATCCAAAACATTTCATTCGCAGTCATTTTACACATTAATAATTATTCTTGTTTTCTAATTAGAATTTTTATGTCAGGGTTGATTGATTCGTTGTTGTAACGGAAAGAGTACAAAAGCAGAATAAGTGGCTGGAAGTGTTTGATTAGCTAAAGATGCTTTCATAGTGAGTCATGTAATTTGTAGTCACTGGTATTGTGCAGATTCTGCAGATATGTAAAGAGTTAATCTTTATTACATTACTACAATTACATCAGCAGGTAAGGCATAGTCATAGATTTAATGATCCAATTGTATTTCCTTTCATCTGCAGACACTTTATTGACCCTATCTGATTTATGGCATGAAATGGAATTATCATGAAGTAATTGGGCGAGGTTGCTTCTCAGCATAAATAAGGTGGCAGGTGGGTTAAGAAAATCCTTCCTTTTACTACACAGATTTATAGTACATACTTTGACAAATAACATTAAATGTTGTCCTCGTGAATGGAAGTGGATGAAGAAATAAGCTTTAATAGTAATGTCTGAGAGATTGTATTTAATTTTGATTTGATGGCGAAAGTTGTATTTGATATCTACCACTATCAGCTTCTATGATGCCAGATGCAGAACGAATTCATGCGACGATAATTGGAATGGTACAACTTAATTCAGCTAGTACTTGTACTTTCATAATTTTGTAGAATTGAAGATTTCAAAGACTGTGATTTGGTGAAAGTTGTGGTGCATGCAGTATTTATTGATTATTATAATAGTCATGAATGCAGAATAATTTTACAGTGCAGCAGGTAGCAAAAACGAAAAGAGCCTTGTGCAAGTTGCATACTCCTCCCTCCCACTCACAAGAATCATACCTCATACGTACATAAATAATTATGTTTCCTAGTCCCATTTCATGTAGATGACAAATCCCTGTATACACATTACATCTAAATGTTCTGTAATGAAGTACATACTAGTAAGTAATGTGCTCAGTTCTCATTTTCTATGACATTCCCGAGTGATAAAGTTTGCAGAAAAAAGTCTTTATGGTGTATAGCAATTCTATTCAATTCCAAAAATTCTTGTGACAACTTCGTTTTAATCTTGTAATGTGTTAAATGCAAATTGCAAATGCACTACTAAATATCTATGTTCAAATATGGAATGTTCTAACTTGTACCTTTAAAATCAAAATGGAAATGTCAAGATAAACGTATGAGCAAACCAAATTGACCAATGTGAGAACACGGAAAATAAATGCAAATGTATATTAATGATTGTCAACCTCAACATCAGAAGCCAAAACAGGTTGACAATATTACGATGTATTCTCTGCAATATTACCTATGCCACTGGTACAAAAGTGAAGATATCTACAGGAGTCTTTACTTTACATACCTAAATATACCGACCTGGCCTGCCAAGAGCAAATGAAACAATTACTACATTATTAGTTTGTCTTTTAGTGAAAACTGGGCAGCTCACATGCTGAATCAATATGTCAGAAGTTATGTGCAAAACTTTTTTATTACCGTAATCTAGAAACGAATACTACTAAATAATATTTGGAAAATTAACTACCTTTTTGACATTAATCAGTATATGTCATATTTTATAGTTTAGATTTTAGATAAATCATCATGCACAGTTCACAGAACTTAATAACCATTTCAAAAGCAAATGACATGTTGCGGTATAACTTATTAGTTCAAATTGAGTTTGAGGATTTGTCCATACATAGTAATTGACAATTAATGACCAATAACTATATAAAATACATATTGCACAGTGAATTATTTCATTGGTACCCTCTGACTGCACGAATCCTACACGAGTTTAATGTATGAGTAGAGTAGCCGTAAGACTAAAAATACTACCTAACTAGTAATTGTATTAGTAATAGGTAGAAAGAGCGAAAAAAAGATATAGTTCCATATATTACTTTCAATTGATTCAATGCAGTTCTCAGCTACAAAGATCATGTGCATATTTAAGTAGTAGTGAAGCAGAAGGTATAGGTAGACATTTCTAGTATTATGCATTATGCCGGTGGTGTGGTTTGAAGGAAAAGAACAAGGTCACCGAATGACTTCACAGTTGGAGTTGGAAATAATTCTGCAAGTAGAGTCGGACGATGGAATCGTTCGTTGTTGCACGAGGTAAAAGCTTGCTTGATTTTATGTAATGCATAGATAGGTACCTTAAACTATCCTGCATTAAACTGAATCTAATTCATGATCACATCGTTTTATCTGTCTCTCTCTCTCTACTGTACGTCAAGTTGACTGCCTAATATCTGCATATGCATACAAACTATATATATATACCTACATTTAGGTATCAATTAGATACTTAAGCACAAAACAAGGTAAGTTAACAATTAAAAAAGAGCAAAACGTGTATCGCAAATGCACTAAACAATTCACAAGCTACTTGAAAGTATTTTCCAATGCTATGAGTGGTGAATTGCATGTTTGTCATGCTAAATCTACAACGACTACTTTAAATACGTGAAGCTATATGGTCTGTTTCCACTTTAATATTATCTTACGATGTGCCTGCGTAAACCTTGTCTGGTTTGGCTGTTCTACTAGCATTAGTGCTTTTAAAAGGAAAATTCCAAGCTCACGATACATAGGCATAGGCATACCTAGATTTATTAGCAACTTAAGTACATACCTTACTACATCGAATACCTTGTAAATGAACAGTACTCATATGCACTGTGAAATAGTATATTTCAACGTTTTAATGACAGCTATAGCAAATTATAAGCTTTCATTGTGCTATTACTATGTGTAGGATAGTGTAATATGCAGTGTAATGTACAGATAATTTCGTTTATTGTGTATCATTATTAAAGTAGTTGCACATAGACAGAACAGAATCAGACGATGCCAGCATAAAGCGTAACTGCAAGTGTAGAGTACACAAGTGAGAAGTTATTTAGCATAAGTAAAGCGTAAATATTGTGTTGTATGCTTTGGAGGATATTGCAAATGTACTTTTTTCTGATATGACTGGATTCACTTGGTTGGTTGGAGTAGCTCAACGCAACGGCACACCAATAATACCCTCGCACCACAATATCTTACTCTGTCCATGTCATATCGTTCTGAGTTACTTATATCTCCACTCTTCAGGTTGACTTTGACTCGACGGGATCTCACTCTGTCTCTGTTCACAAACTATTTGCTCTCCGGCCACACTTAACATAATATAAGTTAAGCCAACATTTTGTCATCACTTCATATAAGGTTGGTAAAAATCCTTATCTTACATGACCAATTTGAATATTACCGTTTGCAATTTGCATTGATAAGTCTTGCATTGTAAATAGCCTATATCTTTCCTTATAGAAAATTACTCACGCTTTGTTTGTCGAAGAGGAAACTTGCCTTCAATTTGACAAACGGAGATAGTCGTCTATTCAAATCAGCTGAAAAGTTTAAGACGGAAAGTGCATTCGTCATCAATCGGTTTACGACGGGGACCACTTGCTCTACCGGGACTGTCCCGCCTGTTACAAATTCCAGTGCCAAAATCGCCGACAACTCCGAAGTTAATTCATCTCCTAAATCTCAACACATTTCTCGCTCCAATTCTTCCATCATGAGTGAACAGTAAGTTAATTATTTTCCCAGATTATTATTCTTATTACATATTAAAAAATTATAAGTATCATGGCATACTTAGTAGTGCGTATTGTAGTCTGTAGGAGACGTAAATGGTAGCTCTACAATTCATTTTTTATAATCTCAATTTAAGCATTGCCACATAGATTACAGCTTCTGTGCTGTCATCAGAGAATATTATTATGACTACAAATTGAAAATACTGTTAAGGCGTGTGGTGTGTTATAAATTACAACTGATTTTTGGCTGAAAAACATACATGTAGTTCGGCTTTACTCAATTTCTCCTATTACAAATATTGATCATTATCATTATCGATCTTATGTAAGGCAGCAAGCACACATTTCCTTTTCGCATGTCATGCTACTTAGTAGTAGTAAAATTTTTAGACATCTAATAACCACATTGTAATAGCCTTAATGACCATTAGTTATGTAATTGGTATTTGTCCCAGACTCATATATCATACTCATACCTGAAGTGCATGGAAAGAAGTGATCGTAAATTTTTATTGATAGGATGAATGTTATCTGTACACCACCAGACTATACTACATTTAAGTATATGTATACCGAATAGGTAACTTGATTGCTTTTTTGTTTTCCTTCCTAGGACTTCTTAAACTCTTTCAACACCTTAACGTTATTACCTACTTATATTATGAATTTTCTCGTACCATAAAATACCACACTAAACTGGGTATTCTGCATTGAATTTCTTTAGTTCCAGATGGATAAGTATAATAGTATACTCTATAACTTGGATAGAAATTCTACATAGCATATTTTTTATACAAACCTCTGCATCATAGTTGAAGGGTAGATTGGAGTTTGGCTAAAATATAAAATTCATGCGAACTAACAATAGGAATACAGTTTTAATGCCTTGAGCTACCATTGTCATGCATTAGTTACCTGAATGTCGTATTCCTAGAAATTCTATTTGATGATGATAAATGACAGAACTATTCAAAGCAGGTCTTTACTGCAAAATGAAGCTCGTCATTGAATTTCAAGACATGGCTGTTTAGGTATATCATATCGTATTATCATGTTCGAGGCGTGTAAAGATAATGGATAGTTGTTCCTTGACGTTTCCATATATTCTTCATCACAGAATTCCTCTCTTCTCTTTGTCCACAGTCTTTAGACAGAGACGGAATTCCAGAACACATTTCTGCACTAACAACTACAATGTCACCATGATATCACATGCCTGTATTTCATTTTATGATATTCAGCCGAAACTGGGAGAACACTCATTTATATCGCATAAATACTCTTGGGCCTTGGGGATTAAATACCTAATGAGGTGTGGACTGACACTCCTACAAAACAGAACAATATTATTCACTATATACTTGTGAATAGACTTTTGTGTGTATTGACTATGTACCGTGTATTAAATACACTATTTCATAACCCCGTAAAAGCCTGGATGACCTGACACGAGATAACAATAGATAGTAAATGCTGGCTCGCTAGTGCCTGTGTGCATAAGTCGATATTTGTTATCGTAAGTAATAGATTCGATTTTCCAGTGCTCTGTTTGAAGATTATTAGTATTCTTTTAAGAAGGCCATACAATGCCATTGTCCTCTTTGAAGAACACTGGCAGATAGTTAAGCAAATATATATTATGTACTTGTAATATGCATTCTGTGATGTATTTATTTTACCTACAGAGATTTGACTAATCATTGCCATGTATTTTTTGAAGCAATTTGAATGATACCCAAAACGAACACGGCAGAGATAAAAGCTTATAAAAGGCATGTCACGTCAAAATCGTCACCGTTCAGTTTTAGCATGGTTGAATTGCAAACACCTTATACACTGTAATAAATAGTATAGAGTACAGAACATGAGACTATTAACTATTAACTATATTGCTGGAATATTCTATGCTTTTTACGCGTAGTAATTATTATAGCAAAAGCATTAGTTAGCTAGAAATATCCTCGAAATGATAATTGTGGGAAAGTTAGACAGACTCACTACTCACTTATACAATGACGTAGGAAACAGTTAACTGTGAGAGTCTCGGTATTTTCTTTTATTCCAGTACTTTTAATTATTTTCCAGAGTAGATTGTACAGGTTTTGGTTTGTACGTTCAACCATTAAAAATGTAGGATACTACTAAATACCGCTTGTCTGAACATGGTACATATAGGTACAGGAAATAAAAAAATACTGGAGAACCAACAGCTTTTAGCAAGACAAGTAGCATGTAATCTTACTGACAGCCACACATTTGGGTTGGGAATGTGATACTGACGACCAGTTAGTATAAGAAGTGGCTTTCATTTAACTGAGACTGGCTGGACCGTGCTATAATCCATTTTGCATCATGCGTGGAGCTCCATTTACAGGAAATGGGAATTTTATTTTCTTTGATGCTGGCATAAATAGTAACTTTTGTTATGGAGCAAAGCGCAATTTTTTACATTGACATATGGGAATGAAGAAAATTCTTAGAAGTAGTTCTATGCTGTACTGACAAATGTAGCAGCTGTACAATTATGATGTATATACAGTAATTGTTGCGATACTTCGCAATTACGTTTATAAGAAAATGCCTGAAAATATAATCGTGTCTATTCCGCAGTTGAAGATGCACAAGTGTGTAAATTCTTGCACGAATGCAGTATTCGGTATTCAGCGAATTTCATAGAGCAATTTTGTGATGCTTGCTTCACTCACATTGTCATTTCTTTCACAAATTCACAAACCAAAACAATTTGAACATTTTGAGCCGAAACAAGCGTTATAGTTATCAAAGTAAAATGACCTGGTTTATCTAATTGGTGTTGTATATACATATGACTCCATATGACTATTATAATATGGCACATGCCTTATACATTTTTGTTCCACAATAACAATTTGTGAAGATGCACAGTACACACCTCAAAATGTTTGTTGATACAACGCTTTATTTTGCCATAAAATAACATTTGTACTTTGATGCACATTACTGTACTATCTGTGAAAAATGTAGTTTTAATAGTAAATACATATACATGTCTTTACTTTATTGGTATTCTATAGGACTGACTGATAGGTAGAAAATGGAAATAACAAATGATATAACTTTGTAACAAAATTATTGGATGAAAAATGCTCATACTACCTTCAACCTTAGCACCCAGCAAGCTGGTCATAGCGAAGACTGTTATGGATAACCCAGCGAAAGGGTTTAATTTAGTTCCATCTTTTGTTAATTACTAATTAGTCTGTGAGCATACAAAAAGTAAATCAAACGCAACATGACATGTCAATCAATTTGCAAAGCTCTATTACCCAAAAAAGACAGGTTGATTAATAATTATGATTTTTTATGATTAATAGCCACGAAGTAAAAAACTAATCAAAACCTAGCTAAAGCCATCTCAAGGAGAATTATTTGGCTTTATACTTGAGATTTCCATTAGAACTAAAGGACTATGACTTGAAAATTATCTAGCGATGCTTACAGTTGCAGTTTTCAGTACATAATACATATGTTTGCACATTTTTCAGTTGAAACACGACAAGTTAAAGATGGTAATTGGTACTTTGTCTTAGAGACATTGGAAATAGAATACAAATGAAGATGTAGGGTGCGAGTTTGTCGCTAGAAAGAGAGAGTAACGAATTTAAATTGTAAGTAATTTATGATTCCAATTGATTATTACATCGTAAGGTATCTGTCTGTCTGCATGACAAGATTTTGTACTTATGTTTATGCCAGTATGCCTTGTGCATAACAAATAGGCGAGGCTTATTAGTATTTGCAGTCCAGTCTGGTTTGACTTTATTGAATGAATTCACAAGTTTTTAATTTAGCTCGTTTACTAATTAGCATAAACATTGACAGCTAAACCTCCCAGCGGCTATAATAAACTGTACTAACTGACTATTATATCGCTTCAGTTTCACTATACTATAGCTTGCTCGTTTCATTTACTTATAATACACAACAGTCACAGTAGTGTAACGTACTTTTGACTTGTACCTCTTTACATCCTCTCTTCTACTCCATCTGAGCTGTAAGGCAAACATAATTTGAATTTTAGTTAGATTACTATCATCAACAATGAATTCATAACTGGTTAGTGCTTCGTTAATGTTTTATTTTGGGCGTATCTGAATTTTATTGACATTTCTAATTTTCTAATTGCTTGTGAATGCTACAATTTTTGCCATAAGTATGATACCTAAATGATAATGCTATATTATATGCACGTTTGTAATGAATGCATATACTTTAGCCTGCAATGAAATAATCAAATAAATCATTTCAGTCGCTGCTAATTTAAGTTTGAGTGTAATATGAACATGATTTAATGTATTGTGTAACATATATAAGCTAATATAGGCACAAAGTACTATTTATCTCTTTGTCAAATGTATAATCGATGATTTCAGCTTTAGCAGGACTAACACACAGAGAGTTAACAAGTAAATTAACATCGTATAGTCCATATAGATTGTTTTGGCCTGAAATGAATGCAACAGTAATGGATGCAAAAATTATTTTGTCGTTTGTTCGAAGAACGAGAAAACAAATCATGCTCTTGTTATTGTGTTATTTACTTTGTCATTACAAACTGTTAACGCAGTCAAATATAAATTGGGCCTACCTGTTTCATGTTTCTGCCAATGCAATGGCATACAAATGGGTGAATAGTGGTAATTGTAACATATAAATTTTAGTTGGGAATGCAGATAGTTACACGGTTACACGTTGTGATTATTAACTCATCTAATTTACTGTTTGATTGCAGGGCGGATATTGCTCTCATCGGTTTGGCTGTAATGGGTCAAAACTTGATCCTAAATATGAATGACCATGGCTATGTGGTTTGTGCGTACAATCGTACCACGGACAAAGTAGACCAGTTTCTTGCCAATGAAGCCAAAGGGACCAAAGTCATAGGGGCTCATTCCATTGAAGAAATGTGCAGCAAGCTGAAGAAGCCTCGTCGAGTCATGCTCCTTGTCAAAGGTAAACACAAATCTTACACAATAAAATTGTAACAACAACTATTTGAATCCCATATTATGATCTTTTTAGCCTTGTGATTATCATTAAGAGTAATAGTAGGTAATCTAATTAAATACATTAACTAACAACAGTCCTTCCATCTAAATACATAAATAATACACATCAAGGATTTTATTCTCATTATATAAGCCATTACTACTGTAATTGCCTTCCTATAGCTTATGTTTACGCTACCTTGCAAGTTTCTAATCTCTTTTTTACAATCTTATTGTACATTAAAATCCATATGAATATACCTATTTACATCTGTATAGCTATGTATCAGCAATATCTTAAGGACGATATGAATTAGTAGGTAGTGAGTTTGTTGCCGTATACCTATACAAACTAAAGGTCCAGTCCTTTCATTGTGTACTTAAATTTTAAACTACTAACATCAAGCATCAAACAATTCTCAATCTCATTCTCAACTCTTTGAATCGAAAAAAACTATACTTTTACTTTTAATAATCATTTATCTTTGATTCGAATTTGGCGTATACTCACGATGTACTTATATTTAGCTACCAATTGAAAGTATGGTCACCTATATACCATACTTTGGTAAATAGCAAATAAATTATAATCACATCCACAAATGAATGATATGTAAATTGACGCAGTCCTAAATGAAAAAGGGATGTAGTTGAAGATGGAGGGAGGGATTCTACACAAAAGTACATTGGAGATATACTTAACAAGTATACACTTCCAGATATATCCGATTGATTCCAGTTGTTCAAAAGATAAATCAAAATCCATGATCCTTTCCATAATCTTAGGCATTAGCATTCTGTTCTGAAAGAAGACTAACATAACTTAGTGGGTACTAATCGATAGAAAAGTCATTTACGGAAATGGTTAAAAACAGAATAATACAAACAAGAAATGACATTACACAATGAAAATGAAATCTAATTAAAAATAATTTTAATATATGGCAGACCCTGCTATGCGACCTACTGCTTATAGCAAAAAGATTTTACCACGACCAACGAACTGGTTACATCTATTAAGCACTACACATTATGTACATACTCTACATACTATGTCAATCAGTACGTATAAGGTATAACCTGATTATACATCACAAGATGAAGAGATGACTCTTCTGAATTCGTGTACGGCTTGGTTTAGTGAAGTCAGCAATCTGGCCATATCTAAACAATAGCCTCACCTCCTCTGGTACCTGTTACCAACCCAAGCCAGATATACAAAATAATTAGATCCCATTAATTACATATGAATACTAACCTGACCGGCAGAAAGCACACTTGTTTTACAAATTGCTGCTTTGATTGGCCTCGGGTTTGATTAAAGAATGCTAATTGTAATTTTTAGTATCAGAATGACGTGTTAAACAATGTAGTATCATGGTAGCATTTTCATGCATAGAAGAATATTAATGTCTATCTTTATATCGAACTTTGATAACCTTGGCTAAGCAGTAATGACCCTCATCATCTCAGTCTCATCCTCATCCCGTGCTACAAACTAAATTGTCGCGTAGGTAGTGTTATCTTTATTATCGTTAGGTGCAATACGAAATTGTACACGCGTTTGTCCCATATTGCAACTAGTGAACTTTTAATCTTAATTAATCCATTCGTTCTTCTGCTCTGCAAGATCGTACCTATTAAGTACAGATATCTATACCGACATTAGTACTTCATACTAAAGTGGTAGGTACACTACATGCAAAGCGATATCTTTTGAATTATAAATGCTACCTATAGACACTAGAAATTTTTATGTCGATTATGCAATGTTTTACACATAATATTATTAAGATGGTATTCTATTTCAGTGCCAATGGTATTTCAACAAACTTAATATTCATAATTTTTGTAGCCGGAAAACCAGTAGATGATTTCATTGATCAATTGGTACCTCATTTGGAGAAAGGAGACATAATTATTGACGGTGGGAACTCAGAATATCAAGACACGGCACGTAGGACAAAAACTCTTCAAGAAAAGGGTCTTCTTTTTGTCGGCTCAGGAGTTTCCGGAGGTGAAGAAGGTGCACGCTATGGACCATCTCTGATGCCTGGTGGCAACCCGGAAGCCTGGCCACACATTAAAGGAATCTTCCAGGTTTCTACAAGAAAATGAAATTCAATCGTGTCTATTTAAGAAGCAGATTTTGTGCTAATGAAAATGTCTTTTCATGTCTATGATAGTCCATTGCTGCAAAAGTAGGGACCGAGCCGTGTTGTGATTGGGTTGGCGAATCTGGGTCCGGTCATTTTGTCAAAATGGTTCACAACGGCATTGAATACGGAGATATGCAGTTGATCTGCGAGGCTTATCATCTGATGAAGGACGCTGTAGGATTGGATAACGATAAAATGAGTGAGGTATTTGCTTCGCCCTGTTCTATCTACGAAGTATGCACTGCAATTATTAAGACATTATGATAATATATACTTTATTTTCACTTATAAAAGGTATTTACGGATTGGAACAAGGGAGAATTAGACTCATTTCTTATTGAAATTACCAGTAACATCCTCAAATACAAAGACGCAGATGGTATGTTGAACTGTTTTTAATTGTAAGATTTATGTACGGATGCATGAAAAGGAAAAAAGCGTTTTACCGTTGGAATATGAAATAGGTGTCCATTTGGTTGAGAAAATCAGAGATTCTGCCGGACAGAAAGGTACTGGAAAATGGACCGCAATCTCTGCTCTCGACTATGGTATTCCTGTAACTCTTATTGGGGAGTCTGTTTTTGCTCGCTGTTTGTCATCTTTGAAAGAAGAAAGAGTAGAGGCTAGTGAAGTTCTTCCAGGCCCAGACAGTTCCGTTTACGAAGGCGATAAGACAGAATTCGTTGGACATATTCAGAAAGTAATGAAACGATGAACATTTCATAGCTGTTCTCTGCACTATTGTGAATTCCTTTGTTGTGATAACTGTTTCTGATAATCATTTTTGCATTCTCAGGCTTTGTATGCGTCGAAAATCGTTTCTTATGCTCAAGGGTTTATGCTGTTAAGAGAAGCAGCCAAACTTTATGGATGGAACTTGAACTACGGAGGAATTGCTTTGATGTGGAGAGGCGGATGCATTATTCGTAGTGCATTTTTAGGAAATATCAAAGCTGCCTTTGACAAAAACCCACAATTAACTAATTTGCTCCTTGATGATTTTTTCAAGAATGCAATGAAAGATTGTCAAAAATCTTGGCGTAAAGTATTATCTGCAAGCGTCGAGCTTGGAATTCCAACTCCATGTTTCAGCACAGCTTTAGCATTCTATGACGGTTTTCGTTCCGCTCGTCTCCCCGCCAATCTCATCCAGGCCCAGAGAGACTACTTTGGAGCTCACACTTATGAGCTTTTGGAAAATCCTGGAAAATATATTCATACCAACTGGACTGGAACTGGTGGAAATGTTTCCTCGACCACTTACCAAGTTTGAAGAAAACAGGATATCTCTTTGCAACGACGAGCGTCACAAATGAACCAAGAAAAATATTTATCTACCAACCGTCAAATACAGAAATTATTAAATAAAATGTAACCACTTTAAGTATGTAGGTATTAATTCTTATATACCTTTTCCGGTTTAATAGTAGCATTAGATGAAAAAGTACTAGTGAAATTGAATGCTGAATCAGCAGTAAAATTAAAGTTCATCGTAAGTATTGCCAAGGGATAGAGTATTTTTGGAATGGGAGTATATTTGGCGATAGTGCATAATATATTATAATATATGTAAACACCTATCTATTTCTCATGTTTGCTTTAAATGAATGTTTCGTTCCAATGAACATAATGTGATGTGATATTAAGAACTGCAAAGCATGGATACAGATACATAATAAAAACAAAAGAAGTTAGAAATATTTGCAGCATAATGACATGTCATTGTCTGAGAGCATTAGTTTAATTAATTGGGCAAATGGAACATGGCATTGACATATACCTATTTTACACAACAAAAAAGCATTTCAGTTGATTTCAAAATTTGGAAACGTTAAAAGGTACTCTTTCAATTCCAATAGTTTACGAAAAAATGCCATACATAGAAATTAATTGTTTTAGCTCATAGATCTATCACTTTTGAAGTGATTTATTGTACGACTTACCACCAAGGCTGTTAGTGTTAATGCAGCTTGGATTTACGTATTTGTATTTGCTATTGTCATCATTGTTGTATCTGTAATTTTTGGACCATTTAGCTTCCCCTCTAGGACACCACTGTGTATTCCCTGCCACGAGAGCTTCTTCGCGCAATTTTAGCTCTTCTTCTTTCTTTTTAAGAGCTGCCTCTTTAACATCCAATTTAGTTTTTCTCTCCAGTAAATAGCATAGTTGATCGTTTATGCTGTCTTCTCTCATCGAAATCTTCCAATAAGCATCCGATGCAAATTCCGTCTGAGTTTCCTGGGACTGAAAACCACTGCCAGAGCTTTGTTCAGATTTTTTAGGTACACATGTCGGTTTTTCAAGACAGGGCGCTGGCTTCTTAGGACAACGATGCATTTGAAGCTGAAGACCTTTCAATGTAAACTCTAGTGTTTCCAATTCTTCTATCAATCCAGGTTGAGGTTCAGCACGTTCTTCGCACAAAGTCTTCTTTTTGTTTATTTTTTCAAGCAAAAGCAATATTTCATCTTCTGTTAAAAAATTCAATTATTTTGAAGTTTAAATTTGTACTTACAAAATAATATAAATAATAAATGGTCACTAGACATGGAATTGTTGTCTACCTTTCTCAACGTAATTCCTGGGCCCTGAACTTTTTGGTTTATCTAAAAATCAAAAACAAATTATTTTCCCATTTTGTTTGGAAAATAAAAAGAACTTTACAATTCCCTTCAACCTTCGTCAGATAATACTTTCAGTTGATACCCCACAAAAATTGTTCGAATATTCGACATTTGAAAAAGTACAAATAGGTTTGGTTGACATATAATACATGTACATATGATTTTAACTGTAAAAATGGAAATATTTTCTTACCACCTCCTTCAGCAGCAGACAGTTTATGATTCGTGTTAGGCAGTATAACAACGGCCATTTTTACTCTTTGTTGTCTTTCAACTTTAGGTTCAGAGTCCAAGTCCAGCGTCAGGTCCAGATACAGGTGACAAGCTCTTTAAAAACATAACAAACTTAACGTAAATTTCATGGCGAAGCATGGCATGGCTAAGCTAAAATCCAGAAATGCAACTTTCAAAATAATCAATCAACGATGCAAATGAATGAACAGTTACTACTTACTACTATTGACGATTACGAATTACGACTTTATGACAATTTTTAAACTTAAAAATTGGTAAAAATGTTTACCTTTCGTTTTACGATTCACATTACTTTTGATGGCCAGCAGCTCAGCTAAGGACAGCTTTTGCGGGTACTAGTACTACCAAACAGCCGAAGTGAAAGTACCAAACAGCCGAAGTGGAAGTACCAAACAGCCGAAGTGGAAGTACCAAACAGCCGAAGACGAAGTACCAAACAGCCGAAGACAAAGTACCAAACAGCCGAAAAACAGCTGAAGTCGAAGATGGGTAGTCGAAGTCGAAGTACCAAATAACCGAAGATCTGAAGTACCAAACAGCCGAAGAATCTAAGTGCGGAGACCCACGTGATGTGCAGGCTGTCTTATTGGCTAATTCAAGTGTTTACTTTGGCCCGCAGACTGTTACAGAGGAGAATTCATAACTGGCGCTTGTTGTTTACTTTGGATCGCAGGATATTTCTTGACTTTTACAAAAGAGCGTTCATGCTCATGACTTTGGCACTTTGTTACGCAGTCGTAGTAAAATTTGAATCTGCGGAAGTAACTGCGGACAAAAGTGAGTAGTGTGAGTACCCCTACTGACTCCTCACTTCCTTCCGCGCTTCACAAGAAAACAACCGGCCCCTTCTATTACCCTATTACTAAAAACGATGTCCTTTTTCTAGGGCTTTTCTCTGGTGTTCTTCCAACAACTCGCAACACAGTGTATTATCAGAAATCAGAACCCTTTGACCGAGGCCTAAAGTATCAAAATAGTAAAAACCACTGAAAACTGGAAAGATATGTGAAAATGTACTAGCAAACGATTTTGAGTCAATACAAAAAATTGTGGGCACGCTACCCCAATCCAGGGCAATATTCGCTTTCTGTAGTAGGAACTAGGAAGTGTATGATACGCTAGTCTAGTGAAACCTTGAACCTGCCTCACATTTACTGAAACTCATCTGCCAAGTTTCATCAAAATACTCACATTGGTTGCTGAAATATGTCTAACACTCGAGCCTTAAGAGAACGAATTCGTTTTATGGAGAGAGAAATGAATAAGAAAGACCACGTGGCATCGGTTAGTACAGTTTCTGATAAATGGTTTTTTGTGATATAAAATTAATTGTACATTAAATTACTGTCGTATTAATATTTGAGAATTAATAGGGTATGCAAGCATACATACATGATTTGGAGAACAAAATGTGGAACATGAATAGTGCAATTTCAAGATTGCAACAAGAAGTATCTGATTTTCAATTCGAAAAGCTGCAATTGAACAATCAAATTGTGGAAAAGGACAACCAACTTACCATGATAATGACTATGAATCCACACATGATGAATCTCCAAGGATTTACTGACACAGTCTACTATGACTGCCCTGACGTAATAGCTAAATCATAATTTTAAATAAATATAGCAGTTGCAATTTAAAACAAAATAATTTGCTCTAATAGCAAGTTTCAGAAGAACCTGGACCTCAACAAGTTGTCGAAAGCGTTGAAACTCCTAGTAATGCTTCATTAAATGACATAAGGGATCGTTACGATGACCTACTTGTTGGTAAATACCATTTCTTTTATTTTTTTTAAAAAAAATGGTAATTATTTGCAACTATATATTGTTCAGAGTTTCCTGAAAATGACGCAAACGAAGAAGTAAATTGGACTTTAACAATGATCTCAAAAATTGTGGATTACTACGAAACCATCGGAAAAAGTGTTTACGAAGAGATCGCTCCTAACAAATACATTTCTACGCTTATCTTGGCGGATAAAAGTGATCCCATTCCAAATAAATTTGAAGGGACTGTCGCTGTAGGTAAAGAAACAACTGCATTTTTTACTATATATTTGTCATGTTATTTTTGTTACTTCCCGAAATCGGTTTTATATAGGAAACGGAGACACGCCGCTTGAAGCGACTCAATGTGCTGTTCAGTGGGCATACGGGTATATTCAAAGTTGTATTGCTAACGACTCCAACGGAAATGGCGTCCTTAGGTCGGATCCTGAAACTGTTCCATCTTCCCCGCGTCTTCCAGACAATTTAAATGAAAAAACAACGGGTATGAATGCAGATGGTTCTGAGGATAGCAGCGGAATACCAGAAAACATCGTTCGAAATGGGTTTTACTCCTCAGTAAGCAGTATATAATTTATGAGCATCGGGATAAGATTCAATTTATCGGGATGCTCACATTGTCACATTTATAAACGGATGCCCGTCATGTTAAAATAGTTATGCCGAAAGCACATTAGTCTACAAGGTCTTCTTGCTTTTTGATTCTATTTTCTTTTTATCAAATAGACTGGGAGTTGCAAATCAAGACTACCGAAAATTTATGGTGAGGGTCATCAAAAATCTGCCACATTTAGTGATGATACTTACGCAGATACAAAGCCAAGGGATAAGGATAGCCTCGTAGTTTCTTCTGACCCCGACGAAAATCAAAATGGTTTTGAAGCTGGAGTTGTAAACGCCGAAATATTTTGTGAAGATTTGAATGGAATTGAGGAAATGCTGGTTGCATTGAATTCCATTGCTATGTCTTCACCAGCAGAAATTGACAAGATAGAGTAGAGTGATTGCTAATGCAGTGTTTTGATTTGAATTACGTTGCATTTACTTAATTGATTGAAGAGATTTTTCGTTAACTTTTTGTTTATCATTTAGCCTCTTCAATAAGTTTATCGTATTTTACATGCACTGTTTACTTATATTATTACCATTTAATTACTGTAGGTATAGTTTCATTATAATATGTTGATTTAAAATTGTTTTCTAATTCTATTTACTAATAATTTTTAAAAGATTTAGAGATGGGATATGGTATTGTTTTGTCTAATTTACGCTTCATACCACAGTGCAATAAAATCATATGCATGGCATGTTATGATGATGCAATTAGTACCAACTACCAATAGTATTTATATAAGTGTTTTACTGAGTTTTCGTAGTTAAATATTATCTAAAATACTTTATTGTTGGCAATCATAAAATAATGCTTTTTACTTCCTTTTTCTAAAAATCTAGTTAAAATAGGCATACATATGCGTCTATACGTTTAGATTGCAATTATAGAAATTATGGAAGATGAATTCTTTGTTAATGTTAAACTGCTAAATGGCGATAGTTACAGTATGGCTGTAAATACATATAATTATCAAAATTTAATCTCAGTTAATTATTGTTCATTATTCATTCATTTGAGATTAATTGAAGTGCAGAGGCAATTCTTTATTTCGTACGTTTCAAAGCATGATTAGGTAGCCATGAATGGCCAAGTTGTACAATAAGGCAGTTTTAATTAAAAAGTTCTTTTTATCAACTGGATGGATGAAAAGGAAACAAATGCTTATTACTAATAATGTATTGTTTGTTAAAGTAATAATTATAACATCAAGCTCTACAGAAAGCTCGGGCTAGTGCTGCTAATTGACGAGGAGTCGGAAGAAAAATTCTGCATGGTCAGCAAAATGGAATGCTCACGCTGTTGAAAAGCTTGTGGCTTTGTGCTGGGATTTGGTTTGCTGACAAAAACGTTAGAAATGCAAATGGGGCATCTATGACGCTCAAAAATGAGCCACGGGTCAATACAGCCTTTGTGAAACACTAGTAAGGAAGAGGATTAAAATCAGAATCACACGAACTTCATGTAAACTATAAGATAACAGATGTTTGTATTAAAATTTGAGTATTATACCGTGGGAGCAATTAAGAATTCGAATCCAGTCATCACAGTTGAATTCATCGAGACAAATGGCACAAATTTCTATAGGGCCATCGTCAAAGTTAGTCCATTTTTGAACTGGTAGCCTCTGTAGACGGAAAGCTACAATTCGTTGCGTTATTGATCTCTCTAATTGACGATAGCGATCTACTAGTCCGGGATATGTCTAAAAAATAATTATTCTCAAATAAGCAATCAATCAAACCGCATATCATAGTATAGCGGCAAGCGTAGTGAGTAAATAAATAGCTCATAAAAGCAACTTTTCGTAGGATTAAATAACTTATTTACTCTAGGAAGAAATGAGTTGAATACAAACATCCTTAAGAACCAGCAAACGAAAACAAATGCAATAAATAAACATCCGTAAAGTGCGAAATAATAGACAGTCTTCCATGGTGCGTCGAATTGAATGCTAATGATGGATCTAAGTAAAAGACAAGAAATCCGAAATACAAATACTATCACCACTTCTCATTTTAATTTTTTCACTGTCATCTTATAACTTGTATCTATAATGACATTATCTTTAGAATCCTGTAAAATGTCGCTTACCCGCTGGAACAATTATACAGCTTCTGTAGTAGATCTCCATCGTGCTGCCCAACAACACCAGTATAAATACTTCCGTCAGTTCCAAACGAACTTGAGCTGAATTTTCCAACTGAAGGCACCCAATGACCAGTATCATTTGTTCCTATATTTTTGACAAGAATCGCAGCGTATCCGGCTTTTTTCGCGTTTTCGGCCTTTTGCCATATACTGCAATAGTCATCCAGCGCTGCTAGTAGAATCCATTGCACCGAGCTCGGACTATTTTTCATTTTGGTGACCGGTGGAGGAGGAGGAGGAGAGAGCTGCCTACAGGCATTTGCCGGGTTTGCTACTGCTAAGTATCCCTTTTAACAAGAAAATTCAGCTAATGAATATTTTGGTAAATCGGTACTAGTTCTAAG
>JABASH010001888.1:0-23073 GCA_019776445.1 Tomocerus maximus | reverse complement strand
ACTACCTCCCTTTTATAATACCTCCCAGTTGTACTACCTCCCTTTTATAATTCCTCCCAGTTGTACTGGAGGTAGTACAACTGGGAGGTATTATAAAAGGGAGGTAGTACAAAAGGAGGTAGTAGAACTGGGAGGTATTATAATAGGGGAAGTGTTACATTTGGGGAGGTGTTAGGATAGAACCAGTTAAACTACCGTCCCACATTCTCTATACACGTACTACATCATCTTTTGTATATAATAATATCCGATTTATCTATAACTACGGCTCAGCTCACAATTAGAATGGTGGATCAGTTGGATCATAACATTGTATTTGTATCCAGAAATACATCTCTGGCTCTTTTTTATTTCACGAGGACAACTAGATACACAGTCAAGTGCAACCACCACTTTTGGCTAGGTCTTTGAAATGGTAAATACATTATTACCATCTGTACCTACTATAACCAATAAACATGCACGCTATTGTAATATTATTCTCTTGCATATAAGTAGTTAATATATTTTCAGTTCTGTATATACACAGAGAAAATAAGTATCCAAGGGCGCTTTAGGAAAAAAGCTTGCAGTCGAAAACTTTTAAGTAAGCTACATCTCATTTTTTAGAGCTATGTGAAATCTGTGTCATGTCGAACGCAATGCAGTACAGAAACGTGTACACACTAAGCTACGTTACTAATATTTTTGTGTGTAGCTAGTGAGTGCACGAGGAGGTACACAAATTGTGTATTTAGGTATGCAGCATAAAACATCTAGTCAATGCTCTAATATTATGTGGAGAAAGTCTTTTCTTTGGCAGATGTCAGACACAATGTTGAGGAAAACAAAAAATGTGTGTATTTGATATATAAAGCTACATGGACCATGACTGTCTTCTTTCCCTGTGACGTCACACTCGTAAAATCAAATTATGTTATCTTGCCTTCTGTTCACCAGGCGATTGTGGCGCCAAACCAATTTTCGGTAACTAAATGCAGTTTCTCCTTCGTGACAGTGACAAGGAATTTTGGCAGTGAATTGAAATGCCACTGACAATATGAAATACTTTCTTCGCCACGATCTGGTCACAAAATATAATATTCCCTTTTTCAGCACATTTTGACGCAATCCTGTCCTGTCTCAACCTCACTCGCTTGGTTAGTGACGAAGATATGTTTTGAATGTTTTCATGGTATGGAATAATAGAGCTACCTACACATCCGAGTCCCATATTTTTACATACTTACTTACATCACATAGAACTCTGAATGTTATTCCAATTGTTTAAAACAGTGCTCCGGAAAGGAAGTAATAAAACAGCTGCAAATGCTTTCGTCATACACTTTCTCGCCGCTTTTCTCCTTTTCTCCTGGTACAGAGATGAAAATGACCTAAAGTTGGAAGATATTATCTAGCGCCTTAGTGTATACGGACGGATATGAAAAAGCGACAGTGTGAAATGAATCTAGGTACTGGCCGTCATTGGCGTTACACGCTATTAAATATTCAACCACCTACACCCGTCTACTACGTTTACTTGGTACCCTTGAATGTATTCTTCTTCCGAATTTCTAACTGTAACAGGAAACTGGTTGTATCAATTTTCCCCAACGATTGCACCTAATTTCAAGATTCTACATCTACACAATCTACAGCATGTCTTACAACTGTAGCTACTACAAATGTTACGAAGACTGCCTTTAGAAATGCATCCTATGCTATTCGTATGTGGACACTTCAGAAATACAAATGATTCTCACAGAATCTTTTACAACTATCCACGGCTTTTACTATATCATAGGCTACAGGAGGAAAGGGTGGAAATGGAAATACTATGTACTGTACTAATGTCGACATACTGTAGTGATGCAAACTCCTTTAGTTGCTATTTCCAGGAAGGATATTCTCTCCGCAATATACAGCATCGAAGAAATATACGTTCTCGTGTTCATGGACCAACTAACCCAGTTCTTAATTTGTTCCATTTCATACTCGACTTAAAATTGTAGAAAGTTTAAACTTCCCAAGTTTTTGTTTTTTAATTGGTAGCTACCTAAATTAAATTTGCTAAGAGTTACTTGATATTTACTTTTTTGACATCCGTCTTTAGCCCTACCCTGATGGCGTTGCTGACTATTGTTAGAACGGCGGATATTGTTACATATAGACATGACTACTAATGAGCTACATTTTCGGATGCTTTGTAGTAAGTAATTAAAAGATAAAGGAAGGTCTTCTATACCACTCAGGAATTTCGGAGGCAGGAGCCAGCCTTCAGAGCCTTCAGGTGTGGCTAATAATATTATGTACTAATGGGAGTATACATGCAGTACATTTTGTTTTACTTCCAGAATTGGTTCCAATTTTTAGTCTATTTTAATCTTATAATTGTGTTGCTGGTGGGACAATAGGGAGTACGAAGTAAATTACTAATTCAGTGATGTGCATCTACCGGGCTGGTACTACTTATATTCAAATGCACAAATAAATAGTTAAATATGTAGGAAATGGCATATTAAGAGAATAATTAAACCTACTTTCCCTGGAGCGACTCGTTTTATAGTTCAATTCCCGTACAGCATCAATTCGGGTGCAAATTCTCGCGATACATAAATAATTCAAGGAATTATTTTTAAAGTCTGCAAGATTATTCTATGCTTACTAATATCCCTAAGGGATATTTCAAGCCAAACATTCTGAAATCTTATTCAATCGTATCATGGTATTTATTTTAAAAAATACAATTCCGTAAAGCTCTTATGAACGACGTCTTGGTAATACTTTATGCATAGTATAATATGCATTAAGTTATGCGTAGTATATGCATTAAGTTATGTAGCATAATGTAATATACCTACCCATCTAGTGTTTTCTTTTGAGGATGTTTTTGCTGCATGGAGTGGGAAATAAAACCCACTTACTCCATAATATTGTTGAAGAAGATTATTTTTGACATGTTGTATGTAGTTAATTGTGTGCTTTCCTCATCTAGCTTTAATCTGTGTCGGTAGCTTATTTTACGTCATTTTGGTGTTTGTATTGTGTATGCAGACTGCAGGCAATGTTCTACTGGGCCCTGGGGAACATGAATGGCCGTTCCAGTTGTTTTCGTAAGAAGAAAATTCGACTCACATTTTGCTGAGAATTAAACTAGATACTAGTAGAGAGTTGCCCGCGGGCACAAATTTTGGTGCCCGTGCCCGTAGCCAATGAACCCGGCCCGCCCGTGCATGTAAACATTTTGCAGATTCTGCCCGTGGCCGCCCGTGCCCGTAAAAGTCCGAGAAATCGGCCTGCGGGCCGCCCATTATAATTTTCCAAATGCTGTTAATGTATATTATTTATATACTATATATATATTTTGCATATTATATAGTATATGTGTATGTACATATTATTAATATGTATATACTATTACAATCAAAACAAACTTCCAATCGATTTTCGCAAAAACCATTGAGTATAAGTTATTTGGTATGGTAGGTAGGTAACCCATAAGTTCCTTTATCGGCCCCTCTGCCCGCCCGTGCCCGTACGGGCCCCCTCCCCTGCCCGTGCAACTCTCTACTAGGTACTAAGATTTTACACTATTGTATAATACAGTAGGAATATCTAGCCGTGTGTCTGTCATTTTGATATCAATTTTTGTGGTTGTCACCACAAAGTCATAAATGATCACTGCGCTAGTTAGTGACATTGAGACGAGTCTGATAAAGTCAGGACAACAAAATTAACCGTTCTGTAGGCACTCAGTTATCAAACAAGATATTTAAAACATGGCTTATGTGACGATGAATAATAGATCTCTGCATGCCTTTTCTTAGCAAACTTTTTAACGACGGTGGATATTGACGTGAATTTATCTGGCAAATGTACAGACGTACGTATAGAAATGCATGGCAAGTTTATGTCCATGTAAAATTCCGCCAGATTCTTAAGGATATTTACATTAAGATCTTTCATACCCCTCAGGAATACTCGACCAGGTCTTCTCTTACTGCCAGACCGCATAGTT
This sequence comes from Tomocerus maximus, assembly GCA_019776445.1. Taxonomy (NCBI): domain Eukaryota; kingdom Metazoa; phylum Arthropoda; class Collembola; order Entomobryomorpha; family Tomoceridae; genus Tomocerus; species Tomocerus maximus. The sequence continues at coordinate 19,076 of JABASH010001888.1, read as the reverse complement.
CAGGATGGTTAATATTAAGTATACATGGGACATTGACATAAGGCAGAGCAGTAAATAGTAGTGAAACCAAACCTTTGGAAATATTATAGTTGGAGGGACAGTGTAGTAGTCAGATCACACAGCCCAACTTTAATTTAAGTAAACCACTTATAGACTTTGACGTTTAGGACTCGGAATCACTACTGTGCAAGTGCATTTTGCCTCCGTCGCGATAGTTGTTGAAGATTGAAGTTAGTTAGTCAGACCATTCATTCTGTGCGGTGTATTCCACTCGAATAGCAAACACTAACATGAATGTCACACTCAGTTAACGGTGAGTGTCTTGCTTCTTGCCTACTTATTACTCCTGCTACTTATGTATTCACTTTCATCCACACCGGCCTTTTTGGAACTTGGCCACCTAGTCACATAAACCACTTATGTAGTTACGGAAATTATACCCGCTTCCTTTTAGTTCAACTTTATCACCACAAGAACCGTAGTCGCCCCAATTGCACCCTGTCTTTGGCAACTACTTTTTATTTTATTGGTAAACTTATATATTTTCATTAACATATACATACTGCCCAAATTGAGAACATGCAAGTCCCAAGTTTCTGTATGTAGATCTATTAATCTTCATTTTCTCTGATGAAATACACTTACGTATTACAATCCAGATTATGAAATATGGAACTACCGAAGGTTGTAAGAAAGAGTAATAAATTGACCTAAGACTAGTGTGTCCGTGCTGGTGGTGCTGTAAATATTGAAATAGATTAAATGAACGGAATTGATATTTCATATTTAATAGACATTTTCCTTTGCTCATTATCTTTACAAAATACAACTAAAGTTATAACAGCATTTAAAATACTTTCAATTAAATAATGCAGGTTTTGTCAATTTTAACTCAAGGATAGATATATTTAATACCGTATTAATCTATGTAATACCCTGGGGGTAATGGCAATTGGTGAGCTAATTTTGGCTAAAATAGTTATAATTCCCCCCTTTTAGGAATTCTTATATCCGAGATGAACTTTAATTAAACTGTGACCTGAGTATCCTATCAAATAAATAACTATCATGGTCCATTATTTATTTATTCATTTATATACTATCCAACTTTTAGAATCTTAATGGTGGAAAACAATAATTTTCAATTATCAACTTTTCTGAGAGCAAATTCTCATTTCCTGAAATAATCGACGCATTTAGCAGAACCACACGTGCAATACGTAGAATAGACAGTAGACATTCATAAATCCATCTTGATCACCAACAAGTTGAAGAGCATCGGACGCACGGTCCAATATTTACTATATTCAGTGGTGACAGCTGAACAATGAATCATTTAGCTGTTTTATGTTTCACCAATAACTTTGTACTTATATACTTTGTTCCTATATTTGACTTGAGCAATCCATAACTCCAGCAGAAGTCGATGCAATATGATATATTATAGCCGGATAAAAATGCCCGTAAGCTGGCTAAAATGTAGGGCAGATAAAATAAAACACTGGATTTATTGTTTATTTTTTAAAATTTGGAGAACTTTAAAAGATTATTACTGCGCAACACTGGGTACTCGTTTTGAACTATACGGTAACTTTTCAGTTGAAGAAATTATATGTACTGACGTACTATTTGTATGAAATGAAAGAATTAAACCCTTAATTATAATAACGATAATTTTGTTAGTTGCTGGAAACGATCAATAGATACTAATACTAACCCTATAATTAGGTAGGTACCTCTATGTTAATATTTTGAATTTCTTGGATTATTGAAGTGTAAAAAATTGGAGGGAGCATTTCATGCCAATAACTTAATATATGTAGAATATATCCATGTCTTGTTCAATAACTGAAAAGAATATTACCTATTTATATGTAATTAATTATAAAAACCTAAGTAGCTAAATACTTATGGCAGAAATAAAAGCTACGGTGACTTAAAGAATTCTTGGCTAATACTACGTAAATATGTATTCCGTCTATCCGCCAAAGCGAACGAACAGAATCAAATCAAAATATTCTTATCAGTGTGCTAAAACTTCTGGATTCTGGAGTAAGTACTTTGGGTTCAGTGAGTACTTATTGCTGCTGGAAGGGAGCGAATGCGGCATAAAAACTTAGTAAAGACAACTAAGACAAGTCAGGGTTCAGATCAAAATCAGTTAGCGTTTTCTTGCTCAGTGTCTGTGAAATTTAGTTAGATAGAATGTCTAGGCACTGTCTAGGATTTGGTATGAAGTGCAGTTAGGTTCAGTACGTTCTTAAACGCACTGAAGCGAATTTCCGTCGCTCTCTATAAAACTTGAACTATGATCAGTTCTGTTCATAGGGCACAAGTTTACAATGTTAAATCTCAAGGGTGAAAATAGAAATGGTGTTATGGGATCCGTCTTGGAGATGATACTCAAACAGCAAGTTTCATTTCCTTGCAAAGACTGTGCAGTACAAGTATGGAATGGGATATTCCTCAGTCCTGTATATGTGGTAGCCCAACCAACTCATTTCGCCAAGCACCTGCTTAGCCTCGGAGGCTATAATGAGTGGACGATGACAGATAGAAACTGATATTTGTCAATTGTATGCCTGTTTTATTGTGCACAAAAATATTAATGAATTTAATGAAGAACTGTCGGTATTTAGTATAATGAACAGGCCGCAGATATTTATTTATTACACGTTACAAAATGTTTTCTAATGGTAAATCCGATAGCCTTGAGACTTCGTATATCTATATAGACGTTTAGTGTGATACTGGATACCAAATGTTTTTTTCACAAATTTCGTGGTTTTTAGAACATTTCCAGTTTATTAAAGCCTTCAGTGGGGTTAGCAAATTGGTTATTCCCCCAATGTATTTAAGCCTGACGCACGTAAGAATATATTTTTGATGCAAATAGTTTGGCGTTTTAAATAAATATCCGGACCCTAATAATGAATAAGGGTGTAAGATTGTCAATCTCTTAATTTGTCAGTACATAAGTAGGAAATGCTGGTATCAGTATTTGAAATTACGTACTAATGTACTAGCCACCAATAAAGCCAAGCCAATTCAAAAACGAGCACAATTTCTACCAGCGATTATTATTAGAATGACAATAAAATGTTAATTAGATGCGGAAATGTAACCGTGAAATGCTACTTCCAACTTACACAAGGAAAATATGACCAATTAGAGGTTGGTAAAGGTCAATATGGAAAGAAAAATTCTACCTACAAAAATGACATTTTTTGCTTCATTTCCAGTTTTACTATACTTTTTACCACGGACAAGGGGGACAAGGTTGCTTATTAGTTAGGTACCTACAACAATAATAACTCTATATATTTATTTGATAGAGGTATTAAAAAAGCCATTCGCCACTTGGTTTTAGGTTACTAGTTAGGATCCAATAAGTGACATTTGCCGTTATTATAGGCTAGGATAAGCGATATTTTTTATGCAGTGAAATCAACTGACTGAAACATATATGTATAATTAAGTATATTATTAAAAATAAGTATCCATGTATTCCTATTTTTATTTTGTACCTATCATAATGTTTACTTAGTTAGCGTTATTAATTATTTTTAACAAGAATGTATAAAGTTTAATGTACTCATTTTGAGATAGCTTAAAAGCCCGGGGATCGGTATGTCTAGTCCAGCGAACATAGAGCTGATTGGACTAGTCAAAGCAGATGCTCGGCGAAATGAGTTGATTGGGCTACCACATTTACAGCCAATCACAATGAATAATAAATAGGGGATAAAGTTAGGTGATGCAGTTATCCATATTTCGTACAGTAAATATGTAGTGCTATGTATTTAGTTGATGCAACACATACGATTTGGACAGTAATTACGTAACAGTAAAGTTTACTTCAAATCGCCTCATCTCAAAAGTTTGCGGTTTACTTTGCTTTCTCTCGATTAAATTCCAATCCTATGACACTGCCAATTTGTAATCTCCTAAATATTTGGAACTTTGCTAAGTAAAATAATTTATGATGTCGTAATAAGTGTTACACTCATTATTATTATACTTCGATTTAAAGAACAATTAATGTAGATAGACATGCTACTGAACATCATGGAGAGGAAATTTACTAAAATATAGAAACAAATAAATTTCGTGTGCAATGGCCACCGAAACGGTTCGGTTATTATGATACAATGGTAAAATAGCAAAAGATCATCGATTTATTTTGGCTTTAAGTTTCCTATATTGCTCTAAGAGAATTTTATTATTTTTTATTACTTTATTTTATTACAAATAATAAATGCAGAAGAGACAGTCAAGATGTTAAATTTTTCGTTTTAACGCAAAATTGACTATAGAACGGCAAATCTTAACTAGTCTAGGCAAAAATTGTCTTCTCCTCTCAGATTTGGGAGGGGCGGATGGTCCGCTCTGAATACGGCCCTGATGAATAAAGTCAGATACATATGTGGTAGATCTATATTGTGAACTATTCAGTCTCAGTCCCGAAGTTACACGTTACATGCCATGACGGTGCAATATACTTTTCAGAGTCAACTGCACTATCTGGAATCACATTTGTCTATAATATTGTATCATTTCTGCCCTGCTATAAATAAAGGAGAATGTGACAAAGCAGAATATGAAGTAAAAGTGGAAAGGACATAAATTTTTAGTGGAAAGTGAGAAGGACAGCCTCTTATATGAAAGATCTTTGGCTTTTCTTTCGTTCGAAAGTTTAGAATTAATGGGCCAAGAATGGTTGTGACACACAGGCTTGAGAACAAACGCTGAACTTTGGAGTTCAATGTGATATTATAACACCTGCTAGTACAAAGTAGACCAAGTTTGTCAAAATGTATGTACTTGCCTCACTATTTTTTAACCGAATAATAACATCCTGCTCCAGCCATAGCCATACTGACACTGACTCTGACTTCTATGGCAGATAAGTATGCAGTTGAATTGTATTAGTGGGACACAGTCGCAAAGCTATTCACAGATATTTTTCTTCATATATTTCCCCAGACAATTACAAAGTTCTATTATTTTTTCAAAATGAATTACTGAGAATAATGAAGGCTTTTAAGTGCATAGGGATATATATTAATGTAACCTAATAAGAATGGTAAAACATGGTGACCTTAACAGATTTTGTTCGGAATCCCCATTTTCATTTGTCTAGTTCATTTTGTTGAAATGAAAAAAGACTCTAGCAGAGATTTGCATCAAAGGCATAATATTGTAAGACCCAATCAATAAACTTTAGAATCCAATTTTATCAAACAGGCAAAATAATTTATTCATGAATGATGAAAGACGCATTGAAAGGTGGGAATAAATTTCCCAAAATTTATTGTATTAAGCATCATCTATTTGTAGCACAAATTTTATAAGACTTGGAAGATAGAAGGCACGCAGAAAAAAGACACAGAGATCAAAGGAAGATCTGGCTTAATAAATCGTCAAATGAAACGAGCTATAGCTACAGCGTTTTTGGAAACATGAATTCAAGTATTAATTTAATTTTTTTGTTTTCTTGTTTTTAGTAGCCCCAGTCGGACCTTGCTATGGAATATTTTATGTGTATTGTATGCCATAGATTAAACGGACATTGGGATACACTACACAGCTGTGTTTAATGCACACTATTATACAACAACTTTGAAGAATGGTTAGACTTTTTAAAATTTTATTTTGTAATTCTATTACAATTTCTTCGCTGCAGGGTTAGCAATCTGTGTACAATGATAAATGTCTACGCACGCCGTATGGGTATTACATGTATATCTCTCAGTAAATAATGTAACAGAAAGTAGACAATGAAACATGGATTGCAGCTCCATCATTATATATTAAGATCTTCCTTTATCTTCAATATGTAGCACCAATACAGCAGGCGCATAACATTTATTAAACTAGAGTAGGCGATTTAAATTTTCATTACTCAGGGACTAAATATTCTTTTTGTAAATTAGTTATACTAAGCAAAGCTACGTTACATACACTTGAAATAAAAATTCTGTATCATTTTGGTTCTAGGTCGATTTGGCAAAAGTCAATTAGGCAAAACAAATTTTTTTTCAAGAGGTCAGATTGGCAAATCAATGTGAACATATTGGCAAATCATATGGTCAATTTGGCAAAATGTGATATTTATGTACAAACCATATTTATTATTAACTCAGTATTGCACGTCAATTAAAAACCAAAGATCATCATTGTTATCAAGTCATAAATTATCATGCCATGTCTTAGAAGTATTTAACTGACAGCTGAACCCAAAACAGGAGACTGACAATGACAATTTAAATGCATTTACATGAATTACCATACCACTACAAGCAGTATTCTTTAAACTAAGCGAATACTGCGGGCAATTTTGAGCTTTACCTGTTTGTTATGCCTTAAACTTATAGTTTTTCTTTTGCCAGACTGACCGTACACATATTTTGCCAAACCCACCGGTCGGGTCAAAAATGCATCGAACTCTTTTGCCAATTTAACTATCGTGGTCTTTTATGAATCGAAAATTATTTTGCCAAAATGACTTTTGCCAAAATGGACGGTCACCATTATTTTATGCATGTAGAGAAGGAGAATTTTTTCAGCCGAATACTTCTTGCAGAATATACCTAATGGCCTGGCTCCATGGGCAATAGCCCGAGAGGAGCGTGACCCCCTATTGGATTACTTTTTCAAAGACTTTGAAGTTCCACATTCTGAATAACATGCTATTATGCAATTCTTTTCAAACCACCCAACTATTCCACAGTAATATTATTAACGCGTAATAGGTCCAGATAGTATAGTGAATTTTAATTATATATCTTAATTTGCATTGAATATTCCCATGTGCATATTTTAAATATTATTGAGAATGACATGGCATGGTTTACTTACGATCTGATTATGTTTGTATAATACCTACTACAGAAAACAGCCTCCGGGCATGGGTATGTAAGGTAAACATTAAAAAATCCATGCAAAGTGGAACATTGAAGTAGTATTGAAGATTGAAGTAGGTTAAAGATGTGTTATGAATATTTTTGATGTGTCGTAGTGTTCCAATGATATAATTTTAAGCATATAATATCGCGATTACTGAAAAAATTGTTAGTATTATACTAAGTACCTTTACTGCTGCTTAGATTAACTACAAATAGTAGTTATATATGTATAAAATACACAAAAATTATTAGGATGCGTAAAAAGTACATTCCATGTAGCTTGAATGCCCTTTTGAGGTTTGAATCTTGAAAAATACTTGAAAAGGTAAAGGTACAGGACAAATTGTGAAAATGTACATGTTAAGCAGATAATCTTCTTGAGGGACTCTTAGATGTCATGCTTTCGCAATTGACATGAGATCTCGAGCACACTCATCTTAAATGAAATGCATGGACCCAGTCGTCCATACACTTGTAAATATTTCTTCCTTTGACCTTCTACATCCGCTCGTATGACTTTCACTCGTTGTACTGGAATTTGTTCATTTGAGATTTTTCTTTCAGGGAGGCTACTGTTACGTGACATTTTTGAGAGGGCAATTGAGATTTGAAAAGAGTTTTTAGGAATAATAAACCTGGGGACAAAATTGGAAAATGAGTATTATATAATTTGTTTATCAGTTCCGAGGCAATTAAAATATACAGTGGTAGGTACATTGCAGGAAAATAGCACACAAAAAAAGATTGGGCTAGAAGAATGCATTGTGCAGAATAAAAAGTAGTTTTCTGAAGTCATGTAAGATTATCCGAGAAATAAAGTACCTTAGCAGCGTTCTAATGTAAAGAGGTACAAAAGTAATTCAATGAGACGAAATTAGTATGAGAGGTATTTGGAGGAAGCGAGTGCTTTAATGTAATACGGCTCCAAAGAGCTGCATTGCATTATAACGAAGAAGCAACATTTTAACTGATTGTGAGATGGAACCTGAAAAGGAGAAAATGAATGGAATTTGAAGAATTCGTCACGTACACTGGCCATAAATAGTACACTACTGTTCTTTGTGAGAGCTATAAGATACAAAGGTGACGAAGAATTACGCAGCATCGGGAGCTAACAAAATACATAATGCAACAACTTAAGGGACTTTATTTATTTTATGCGAGTCAAACTCCGATTCCACTAAATACGAATATGTGCTACGTGCGAATTGCCATTTCATGTAATGCGAGAAATAAAAACAAGAGACGCTATCGCCCAAGGAAATCCGACGTAATGCCCCAATAAAGAAACATTTCTTCATCCAACTGTTAATGGCATGTATTTTTAGCTTCTTAATCCCTGCCTCGTCTTCTATTTCACAAGATATCTGAGACAGAGTCTCCATTTCTAAGACCAAGTCTTTGTTCGCCAAAAATAGCAGAAAATCTTATTATGTTTTACATCGCACACAAAGGGAAGAAAGGCTCTATGTTCACTAATTGCCAATTACTAAAAATTATACATTATTCACTGGAAATGAATGCATGTAGAATATACTATACTTAAAGTGCTATTTAATTCTGGCTAAATGAATGTTAATTTTAATTTCATATTACTTATATTATTTAGGTACAAAATAGTAAGGTCACAGGTAGATAACGTCCGTATTAATTCATTATTAAATCAAGTCTCGGTACTCCAACAGTTAAACAAACGTGACGGGAATTAAAAATAATATCCGATTCCCAGTTTCAGCATTTACTGTTGTAGTTTGCTGTAATTACTATTTATAAAGTATAGGTAGATTTTAAATAATATTTCTATACTAACAAGAAATTTTAAGAAGACACCGGTTAATTTCTCTCAGGGTCAACGGTCAACACCCTTTCATCTTTATTTCCATAGTCTTCAAAGAAATCGTCTCTTTCATGTTTCATTTCCCTTTGAGAGCTGTTACTTTGCTTTAAATGACTTTATGAGGGACCTCTGGTAAATAAATATGTATCTGCTGTAGGGTGTAATTACGTGGTTGACAATGAAATTCTACTGGATTGTTTGTGCTTTGAAATATTAAAAAGTTATCTACCGAAAAAAGATTTATTTGTGTAAACGTCCGAAAATATTTTCTCAATTAATGGTAATTAATATTGAAGACATATTAATGTTTTAACAAGTGTTGATACTATTTATATTATTATTATTGTTACTATAGCCCCCAGTACTTTCAGGAATTTCGAAAGGTAAAGGCACCAATATTTGGTTTAATTTCGAAAGATGCTGACCCAAATCGCGCTTGCGCCTTGCACATTTTGGGGAGTTAGTCCATGGCATAGAAAAAACATGCAAATATGCAAACATGCTTGCGTACAAAAGAACACGATTATATAATAGAATATATTTAACCCATATTATTTATTACTTATTGCTTAGCCCATATTTAGCAATGTTGACTCACTTGCCCGAGGTTTATAAATCAAATAAGTATTCCTAGTATTCCTATCAAGGCAAGTGAAACATAACCGCATATTGCATGGTGTTAAAACATCCAAAATAATTAATAATATCCGTCGGGCTAATTAAACAAATATCCATTTGTCTATTTTGCTAAACGATATGTATGTTCAGCTATTTCTTCGTAACCTCCAATATTTGAAGGTAAATATTTAAGATTGCTTGTAAATATTTACGTACCGTCAATAAACATTCAGAACCTGCAAATCGACTGACTAAACGTCATTCTATCAGTAGAAATTTTAAGGCCAAACTTAAAATAAGATGTACTGGCGTGATCTTTAAGTATATATAGGTAAAGCTTAAAGATAGTGCATTGCTTAAAGGAAGTCAAATGCAGTCTTAACGGAAATGTAGAGCTAGAGCAGTAAAACCGCAAAATTGTAATTTGGCATCCCATTAGTATGCTGTTGTGGCATTGATGTCCAATTACTGTTAATTTGCATCAAATGCTCCATGCCATATGCAATAAGGCAATTTATTTTGAACACCACACGTCTTTTTGAGTGAATTTTGTGGCTACATTGGAGATTGTTTACGTTCTATATTCTATTATGTATTTTATGATGTGGCGACATTTGCTTGTTAAATTTAATGATTATATTATTATGGGTGAGATAAACCCTTTACCAATGCTTCGCATTTACACAACATTTACCTCCATTTGTTTTTTGCCTCTTGTTTGGGTAAATATTTTAATCACTTTGGCATGTGTGTACACCGCAACCCTTTTCACGTTGCATTTGCATTTATTTTCAAAATCAAACCCAAAATGGAAGTAGTGAAATATCGACTGTGTTGGTTTCCTTGACAGCTTACCAAGAACAATCATTACAATATATCTTTCTATAAGTGTAATGGTATTTTCTCATCCATTTTTTGTTTGTATTGCACAAATAATAAAATGCTATAAGATCTAAGATGCTATCCATTATGACAACATTTACTTAGGTTTATCTGCATCCGTGAAACACGTTACTTTTACTTAATGTTTATCTAAATCTACCACATTTGTATCCATTTTCCCTAAGTAAGCGAAAAAGCATAACGATGCAAATGTTGCTATATAAAATATTCTTCAATGCGATATAGTATAAACAGCTAAGGAAAAATATTTGCAATATGTATGTATAAACCTCTAAATATTGCCTACAGGTACAGAAATGTTTAAGCCTGAAAACTAAATCTTAACCAATACGTAAAAAATAATGCTAAAAGTTAATTAAGTGACATAAGTGGAAATTAAAACAACGTTTGGATTCCATTCTACCTTTGCATGGCAAGAAAGATAATAGGAACAAAACACTCGATTCTACATACAAGGTTAAAATGGTATCGCAATATAAGTAAGGTAATTCAATATTCTGACTTCTCTTGTATTTCTGGCAGTTCATTATAGATATCTAACTTTCTTCATATATTATTATGATCTGACTTTCAATAATATCTAAATTGCAAACTACACACTACTAGTTCCTAAAAGTTAATAAAGCACCTCAAGAGGCGTAGCTAAATTAGCAACTTATTTAAAGGAAATACATTATTTGTCATATTTATACCCAGTCGAACCACTGCATTAGTTTAACAACAATTGCATACGAGCAAAATATTTCTTATGGGGTTCGAATAAACTACAAATAGATAACAGTAATATACGTGTGAATGTAACTTTTTGCCTGAACTCAACCACATGGACATGATGTAGTTCTGAACCGACCTGATTTAGTGCAAGCAACTAAAAGGCCCACCAGACACATACTCACCCACTACACTCTCGCAGTTCTCACTTGACTACAAGTGCATGTGTGTCAAATGCATCATGAATACAACGAAACTTGAAGTCTATCACTTTCCTTCTTCATACGCAGCTCTAAGATGTACCGTATTTCATCGTCAGGGCAAAGTGAAATCTGATCCGGAACGTAACGTAAATCTGATTACGTATCTGTGGCACGAAGTAAATGGTTTTGTTTTGATTAATAGCAATTTTGAGCTTTCTCAAGGTTGCTGATTTATTTCTACTTAGGCATAAGGTTGCTTGACCGATGACGCCTATAATGTACGGATGCATACATTAGTCTTTTATGTCAAGCAAGAGTATTACAATCAGTTATCTTTAACAGCTTCTCTTTTTAATAAATGGCAAACCCAAATTGTCAAATTGTCCATTAAGAACAGAAAGCCTTTGCAAAAGCCTTAATGTATTTGTAGTGCGTGTGGGGATATAAATGTCTCCCGAATATGAACGATAATAATCAGAGTGGATGGGAAGTAGATTTTTGAATGGGAAGTATAAGTAAAGTATAAGGAACAAACGCTGACCATTTCCCCACTTTTTCCAAGTATCCAAAAAGATTGCAAAAGGAAATATCAAATATAACGAATTTTAATTTTATGTTCTCCGTTCAAAAGATTATTTTTTATTTGCTAAGCATTTTTCAAAGAATTTGCTAATCTGAAGACGCCAATTAGTATGACAACACAAAGTACAAATAATTTGTTTTAGTCAAGTCAAGCCCGTTTACGATGTATGAATACAAATGTTTTGAATTGAATATTTCGTTGACAAAATGTTATGTCGTATATTTTGTAACAATAAGTTCTTGTCTTGAAAACCTATTATAGATATTAAAGTAAGTAAGTAAGTAGTTTATTGTGCTTATAATAAGGCCTCAGCCTACAACACAGTATTATAGATATTATTGCCTACATCTAATCTCCAAAGTGTGAACTCACTCTTTAAAATTTGTTTGATTAATCTCCAATCCAAGTACCTCAATACTCATCCGTGGTTTACACTGCTAAGTAATATCGTTAAAGTATATAGTACGTGGTTCATTAGTTTTCTGAATAATAGAATAAAAATTCACTGTTAAAACATTCCATTTTACACAATTATTATTACCTACGTTTAAAATGTATCGCTGTATACTGTCTGTACTCTGTACTGAATGTGATTCCATAATTACCCATCTAATGACATTTATCTTCAGAACATGAAGCACGTGTATTTTCGAATGTGATTGTAAAATTATGTTTCTGTTTCAATATTTATTTACTTAGGAAACTGAGAGTCAATGTAGCAAAATGCTCTTCCCGTGAATCTAAATATAGTTTTATTTTAAAATAGAGGGAAGAATGTTCTTATAGATTTTATATTTTCATGAACCAATGTCGATGAAAAATGGAGACTATTATATTTGATTGAATTTATGGTGCTGCGTAAAGGTGTATACATTTGATTTCCTCAGAGACAGGAGCAGTATTGTTTTCGGGAAATACCTCGGAAGTGAAGACACTGCACATTTCACTCCAGTGAATGTGGAATTGTGAATGAAATTGTGCTGACTTCGGAAATGGAAATTCTTTTTATATTAAGATATTTGAGATAGACAATGCGTGTTCAAATTGTTGTTCTGCCAATTTCCTAGCCAACATATTTCCAATTTAACTCAAAAGAAAATCAACACGAACCCATCAGAGAAATTCTTTCATCTTTCATGCTTCATGAAATATTTTACCGTAAGTGTCAGCTTTCTATACCGATGTCTACCATCACCATAACACTTTATACTTTATACCATATTGGGCCATATTATTCGGTGTAATCTATCTGTTCTAAAAATAATGTGTGGAAAAATGACTACAGGCTGGAAATTTTCTTTGCTTACTTATTAATTTGATGGCAAGACATTAGTAGATAATATCCCTCTTTTTGTTTGGTATGGTAAAAAGCCTCCACTTTTTGTTTGGTATGGCAAATAGCCTCAATCCAGTGTATTACAAGTGGAGGGAGGCTATTTGGTGTACCAAACGAAATGTGGATAGAGGCTTTTTTTTACCATACCAAACGAAAAGTGGATTGGGGCTTTTTCCACCCTTAAGGGACGATAATGCAGTTAGTGTCGGAGTAGATACCGTGTAATTTTATTAAATGTCAGAAAATCGAGATTAGATCAGGCCTTAAATAGAGAGACCAAATATAAAAGCCGGATTTATTTAATAACTAATCAACATTCTCATATTACACCATTTTGTAATGAATGACCAATAGCATCAGCATGTCACAGATAACTAAATATGTAGAAGTGGGAACCCGTGACGTTCGGGTCTCATGATATCAAAATAAGAGGCACGTTGAATAACATTGGACAAAAAAGTGCTTATATTTATGCTAAAATATTTAAAGCACATTAGTAGAAATGTACATGTATTAAATTTTGAAATGTAATTTTGGAATTCTGGAGACGACGGAACACGTTATTATTAATTACCTGTCCCCAGAATGCATATCATGGCCCAATTTTCGTGGGGGGATCGAAATATCTGCGATCCATTTCAGCTAACCTCTCAGAATTTCCAAGAGGGCGTTATTAATTAACTATAGGTTGGTGCTGCCAGTAAATTAAAATATGACATTTATGTAATTTCAATTTCTATCCCATCTTTATTTAAAAATATTTTGTTGTACGCAAGAATGCTGACTGGAAGCCAATCTTTCAAAATTGAGTCACAATGCTGGTGACCTTAGTTTGTAATAAAATGTTGTCGTTGTCATTCAGTTTCTCGTCTTTGTTAAAATATTGAAGTAAATTGAATCAAAGTTTATAAATGACTGCAAAGTTGAATTTTAATCCGTGGCCATGCATTACGGCCTTAACCGGTTAATTGTGATTCAGGCAGAGTAGGCGATCAATCAGGGCTACTTAGTTAATTGGACTAATAAGTGTAAGTACCTATGTGTGTAATGTGGATTTATTTTAACGTCGAGTTCCGAAATAAGGTGTTCAAAGATCTGGATTCCACTGGTAGAAATATATTTGCCCATTTTAACCATTTGGCTGAAATGTATTAAAACCGTCTAAGGTAATTTCCAGCTAGCACTTTAGCATGTTGAAATGTGAGAAGGCCGGCTACAATAGAATTACTGGTGATTAATTAATGATGTTAGTGGATGAATGTAGGTGGATATTACATATAGAGCAACGGATTGTGTAAATATAGCTTTGTGCATTTGTATTGCTAATTGTCATCCATTCGTAAGACCAACTTGACTACCACTCCAAAGTGAATTACGTTGAGTGTGCAATTTCCATAATGCACATCTGTAATTGATTTTTCTTTGTGCTTTTCCATTCTCTTTAAGCAATTGACAGTGTTTAGCGAAAAAGTCCACGGAGTTCTTTATTGTCATCAATTAAGTTTATTGCCTTTGTCTGTCCCTTGTAAGAAAGTGTTTTTGCCCATTCAGCACTTACCTGGTGCTTGGAAAGTATCGCGGTGGATGTAATCTTGCAACGTATCTCCCATTGGAACAGTTACTTTTACTCTTTCGTCAGTAGGTATTAATACCTCCTGGTCATTTCACCTCGTGTGATGCCACAAAGTGAATGATGGCTTCTGCAAACACGAATCCAATTGCCATAAAAGTTGTTTTAGTTTTCAAAGTTTCATGTGCATTGACAATGAAACTTGCTACAAATGTTGTCAATAGCCACCAAGTCCCATTTGTCCATTAACAAGAATAGATATCAACATGCAATACAACCTCCGCAAATAATATTGCTTGCAAATGATAATGGATATCTACAGATAGAGAGATAAAAATGTGATAAACACAGTGTAACGAGCCACACAAAGGGCTAACAATTTCCATTAAATAAATATTCCAGATACCTTTCGCTTTGAACGGAAATCAATTAGTATGGGACAAATTGCGAAGTTGATACATATTTACTTCATAGAAACCAATTTTAACGATATAAACAACATGCCGTGCGTTTGTAATAGAAACATGCTTTCGCAGCAATAAGGAGCTTGGCATAAATATTTGCCATTGTTTGGAGAACTCTGTAAATGTCAAAGAAGAATTTGATTATAATTAGTGTCTTGCTAGGACAACAAATACAGAAGTATAAGTTTTCAAATTGCTACAGGAATACCTAAAGAGTTATAATACCGTAAAACCTTTAATAAAAGCCAACCTCAAAAGTAAAAGTACCTAATAAACTTCCGGATAAATTCATATTCCCTCCGATTTGGCTGAGTCTCTAATAAACCGTGGTCTAATAATTTCGGGTACCATATACAGGGTGGGAGACTTTCATTCGAAAGTAAAAAAGTCCTATATGTTTTCTGCCCACCCTGTATACCTCTGTATATCGAGATTTTCAAGAACTACGATATTGGGAGTGTAGAGATTGTAGATGCAAAATAGTGAAATAAAATTACTAAATTCTACTTCCAGTGAATAGGCTGGGTCTCCAGTAAAAGCCGACCTCCAATTAACGCTGGAAACGTAGTATTGTAGGAATGTCGAAAATAAACTCCTACTGCATGGACATGATGTTGGACTTAAAGTTTATTAAGGCTTTTGACATGTGGATAATTTCGCGTTCATTTTACGGATTTCACTGATTGTCCATCAAATTGTATTTAGTCAGTATTGCTAAAATATTAAAAACAATACATTGAAAACCTGACATCCATAAAATTAACTACAATCTATATAATATACAAAGTTTAACTTCTAAAATAATATTATGATGATAGAATGTGTAATAAATGTTGGAAATAATGTGGGAATGCTTCAAATTCTTCGGCTGTGAAAACCAGCGTCTCAATAAAATCCTGATCTTCTCACATTTTCCCTTTTGTCAGCAAAAACTCAACCATCCCACACTGGAAAGAATAAATTTACCCTGCGGAATAATTCCACCCAAAGGTGTTCTCTAGAATATAAATAGTTCCAGTGGCATTCCATGTTGGGAGGTACGAAGTCGGAGCCAAAGCTCTCTACAAAAGGACTATATTGATATGTCGAATCAATAATATCTATAGAATGAAAGCTTTTAGTAAGTTTAGTGTGCTTTTAGAGATATTTTTGTGTATAGAATTCCAAACACCAACCAGTGTTTGATGAGCCCCCGGCTAGTGACTAAAATGGCTTACCGAGTGAGTGGCTGAAAGGTAAATTGGCCAGCTGAAATAAAACTTTGACGCCAACATCTACTTATAGTCCAGTAATCCATAGGTTGGACTCTTCAGAGAAGCAAGGACGAAAATTTTTGCATTTTAAATATAGGCGTTGAATGAATCCTGGTCTTCATTTTGTTTGCTTTAGAAGAAGCGGAAGATTATCATAGATGCATGTTTTAGGTATATTATTGTTTTTCAGGCACCTTTTCCCCTTAAGCTGACAGGGTTAGACACAGTTCAATGCCAGTCTCGTCTCTCTGTTTCAGAAGAGGATTACTATCACAATGTCCGGATCTCTTTACAAAATTCAGCATAGTACAATAGAAGTTATGCAATACATACTTCAAACTAAAGTTGAGAGTGATGTGTTATGGACTACCTTCTCAATGTTCGTGCGACTGTAATTTTATAACATCCGATAATCAGAATTCTTTTATCAAGGGTGACTGCATTTCCACATCTGTATGGTACTAGGCTATATTAGCACTATCCATATTTTAGCCATCACAAACATAACCTTACATATATATATTAATAGTATATGAAAGCCTGAAACAGTCTAACTAGCCTAACATGCCCAATGAAATATTCTTTCGGAATCCTGGTTCTGGTGTATTCTGTATTATTGTTGGCTGGATGGGAGGCTTGGGAGCCATACAAAAGCAAGAATACACGAACCACGTGATCGTGGGCGGAGATAATGTGTTTTAGAGGCTGTCATGATTTTAAAAACCACACACCCCAATACTTCACTTCTAAAATAATATTCTCTATAGATATCTTATAGCGAAAAAATAAGCACTCTATCTACAATAACCTTTATATGTTCCTCGAATGTTTTTGCTGCACATTTTTGAATTTCAGTTTGTTCAGATCTAAAAATATTAGGCAATGATCAGGATGGTAGACTATATTATAGATATGGATATGGGTGGTTTCAATCAGCATGTCATAGTCATAATGCCCCGAAAGTAAAAAATTGACTTTTTGAGTCATCCTTGACGCGATTAATAGCTGGGAGAGGGGAGACCCTACTGTTGTTACACACTTGTTAACACAATACTACTCAATCCCATGTAAAATTGATTTTTTCAAAAATCGTTCAACACGAAGGAATTTTGTAAAAAAATAGTTTAAATAGTCGAAAAGCATCCTCATAACATGAGGTTTATCAAAACATGCACCAAAAAAGTGTCCTAAGTTTGGTTGGCTCATAATCGAGAGAGGAAAATATGGGACTTGGTTATTCATTGGATCCACCCGTTTCTATATAATATATACTATTCTACCATCCTGGGCTATATCAATAGTTATTTTAGTAACTGCACTGATTTTATGTATTATTGCGTGCAAAAGGTTTCGACGATTGCTTTGAATGGGTTCTGAACTGATACTTCGATGCATAGCCCATACTTTAGTATTCAATGAAATTTCAATGATCGGCCTTGATCTATTTCATCAGTATTAGTATTTCCATTGCAAATCTCATCTTGTTGTTGCGTCCAATCTTTAATAATGTATGGGTAGGGATAAGTAACCCTTATAAAATCAACTATATACTAAAATATATGTGGACTTGTGCTTATATGCACTGCAGGTTGTAAATAAAATGAAAAGTGAAACATATTCCTAGGTGAAACTGGTGAAAGTGATATTGATGTTGAAAGTACAGATAGCAGTGATGTTGTAAATTGCATCTCTTATATTTAGGGTATTTTATTTCCAGATTTTATTCTGTGACAAAGTGATCTCTTATTCAATCTTCCTTGCCATATCTTTAGACTCTTTATACACATACTCAAAGGGGTGAAGAAAAAGTTGTCACTAATGGAGAGACGGATGCAGAACTGCCAATCATAACCAGTAGTACACTAATGCTATAAGTATTGGACTCAAAGCACATTTTTTTTTAAAAAACATCTAGACACTGCTATTTTTTGTATCTGTATACTAGTTTTGTAACACATTCATATAGATATACCAAAGCTTTGCATTTGATTTACGTAGACATTTTAGACTACAGAATGAGAATGAGTTATCTGCAAGAATGAGTTACTGGAGGATTACCAGCACGTACAGTTGGGACTACACTGCCATTTTTAATCGCAAAATTTGCAAATGCTTTCAAAGGGGTTACTTTTTAATTCCACCGAGTGGGTTGTACACTTCCTATAAGTGGATGAATCAGAAAATTTTTATGACGGGCACTCTATCACGCAATGACCCAATTTGCTATCTTACGAAATCTTCCTACCACAATCGTAACTACTGGTGAATAATCACAAATCAAACAAATGTATAGGCAATTGATCTGTAATGTTAGTATTTGCAACTAAAAACTATCGTGAGGTTTAAACATAAATATATGCAAGTATATATACTCAAGGGAGACTAAATCGAACACTTCTTTTGCCTTCCCAAGCTGCAATTTTTTGTTGGCCCAACATCGGCAAATCATCGGCCAAAAATAGATACGAGAGATTTAGATGTAATTATACTAAATCAGACACGTAGAACACGAATATCGGGGTTGCGTTGGCCCTAAGTCAAGGGAAGTGCTTTGCCGATGTTTTCCCGATCATTTCCCGACCAAGGCCCAGGGCTGGCTATTCTCCGTTTTGTCCGCCTTCCCAATGATGGGCCGAGGTTGGGGATTAGTTTGCCCTACACTGGCCCGATTTGCCGATATGGGGCCACTG
>JABASH010001887.1:0-23073 GCA_019776445.1 Tomocerus maximus | reverse complement strand
ACACTGTTGTGTAGAATTTCTGATGTACTTTTCGTATTTTAATAATACTTTACATGTTTTGATGCTATTAATATTCATGAAATAAGTAGCCATACAATCTTATCGTTAGAGCTTAATTGTAATTATTTCTTTGTAGTGGGTAGACATTTTAAAAACAAAATAAAAGACATATACTCTATATTATACTTCTTATGTGAACACAAAAAATCCGAGGCCGTTAAAAATGAAACTAAGAAAATTGGTTCTTTTCTAAAGAACTGCATAATTTGAGGAAACAGTTTTACAAAATGAACCAACAATTCGGAATCGTTCACATTGTACGCAAACGCAAATAGATCTTTGCAAACTATCATTTTATACAAAGTTAAAAAATACAGAAATACTAAAAAATCATAACAATATCTAGAGGTAGCACAAAATACTTACATAATTATAGAACAAACAAAACAACAATATGTTGATTTATGGCTTCATTTACATTAACAAGTCAACTTATTTTGGTAAAATGAACGTGTCGTGTGTTTATGATGGTTAGGGGACAGTTAAGTAAAGAATTAAGATATTTGAGTAGTGTAGCTAATTTTTACTAATTCTTATTCAAGAATCAGAAATAGTACCTACTACTTAATGTTAATGCGGACATAATTATAATATTCTATCATCGATTATTATCACAGGGCTCTTGCACATAAATATGTATGAATGTTAACTATTAGTTAGGTTATTTCACAAAACGATAGTGATTCATTAATATTTAAGTCAGCTTGTAGATAATTAAAGTACATTTACAGACAAGTAGGTATTAGTCATTAAGTCATAAATACATATATAGTTGACAGTAGCAGAAGAATGCTCAGAAGAATTCGTGTATTATAGCATTCAGACACATCGCTTAAAATCCACATGTTAGGTTTGTAGTAGTACATTAACGATTAGTCTCTCCAATATAACAACGAACTCCAGGAATTTCTTTCTTTGTAGCTAATTAGAAGAAGGAAGCCAAGGGACAAAACGGTAGCCTTCAGCTGATCTTCTGTGGCCATCCAATTTTTGCGTCAATCCTTTTGTAGGCCAATGCTGTTGCACTGTCTTCAACGAACTGCGACACAAGTTCACCTTCAGGGCACAGTTTCTCTGAAAATACATTTGAAAAAATTTCAAAACTAATACCGTAATAATGAGACAAATGGCAAACACTGATTGTAATCAACTATTTCTACACATATGCGAGTGCAAAAATAAATTTACCTTCGCCATTCTTTATTCTGACCAGAATGTAGTCGCCAGTATTAGCAATCCCTAACTTGGATGCCACCATTTTCGCTACTTCTCGGTTAGTTGTCGTTTCTCTAACGGGAACCATTTTTCTATAACAATGTTAAAAAAATATTTTGTAAAACTGCTAGGTATTAGACGTTGATAGCCGAATTATAGTGCAATATGTGTTAGCGTGGATACACTCATTTTTACAGATATAGAAAATACTCCATCAATGTAAGCAAAAAAGTACCTATATACTGAATTGGATTAAAAACATGAAAAGCCCACTGAAGGAACTATTGTAAGTTTCTCATAAATAATTTGGAATTGTACCTTATGAGAGTACCATTTCTCTCGTCAGGAACAATGACACGAACAGAGGTTAGAGTTGAGCTGCCTTTCCTACAGTCACTTTTGGCCCTGAGGGCAGATACAGCAGATTGAAGGAGAGACAAGGAGTAATTGTTTTGCTCTGCAAGGGAGTGGGGGAGCAAACCAATCATGTAATCAACATGTGATGGAAGATTTGCAGTACAAACTGTGCCGAGCATTTCAGCTAGAAGAGGTAGGAAAGATTCCGAAGAATAATTCTCCATATCTTGCACCTACAAAAACAATTTAGGTCAGTCAGTACATTCAGTTGGCAACAGATGCATGAGGTAACATTAAAATTGCATAGTAAAAGAAATTGGATAGAAATTGAATCTCTTAGGGAATAACCAACCTGACACACAAATTCGTTCCACTTGTCAAGTTTCTTTATAGGGGACACTGAGTCCTCCAGTCCAACGTAGATCTTCTTCAGTTTCTCTACAGTTTCTTGCTTGTGAACATCTTGTTGGTTGAGAGAATGTCCTTGATGGCCTTTTGTATCGCAGCTTTTGTCGCCCCATAACAGACTATTGGATCCCAGTTTATTTAATTTAAGTGGTTCCTCATTCTTAGCGTGATGAGCCTCAATCAGACCACGGATATGAAGATTCAATGGAGAAATTACTAAATCAACTAGAACTTCTTCCAGAATTGCGTCGATATTCAAAAACTCACAATCACTAAGAATTTCTGTTTGCTTTTTGATTTCCGTACGCAAATCGGTACTTTCCCCGCTGACGCCAACGAGATAATTCTTCATCCCAGATATGAACTGACGAACATTTCGCATAACTTTCTGCAAATCAATGAAATTGGAGACACATGTAAGTACGACATTGAGAGAGACATGAAAATCGACACTGGCATGAAAATAAATGAAAATAAAGGATTACATGAGGATCTTGAATTTTCGCAGCAATGGTACAAGTAATAAAACTTTTCAGCGTCGGTCCAAAAACTCCATTTTCTTTGTCAGAAAGTTCTCGAACAACACTGGATATGGCCTTACTGGCTTTGTCAACATTTCCACTGACTTCTAATATTTTTGATACCTAAAATACAAACATGCACAGTAATTAGCACCAAATACAGAGACTTCACAAATAATGTACACTATCTTGGTTAGGTTTCTTACTCTTTGTCTGGAATCTGTACTAAGAAGCCTTTCGTCAATATCCTTCAGTCCGGCAATGAACCTTCGATCCCCTTGAAACAAGTTGAGATTTCTGCGATTATTCAGATTATTCTCGGCCATCTGAAGCGAATCCAACTGTTGAGTGGACTCTGAAACGAGTCTTAGCAAATGTTCCCACTTCGAAGAATCCCAGGGAGTGGATATCTTCTCTTCTACTTCTCCTTCCGTATGAAACTCATCGCCCGAATTCTCATCTTCCGTCCGAACACTCTCCAAATTGTCATAGCGGGAGAATCTGTTGATATTGCTGTTACTGCTGTTGAACCCACTGCTGGTTTTATGAGTAGAATTAAGCGAGTCTTCATTGTGACTATTAGAGCTGGAATTATTCTCTCCGGAAGGTCGATTAGGCCTCACAATCAGTCCTCCTTCTATTCCCAATCCCAGCCCGAATCCATTTACCATTCCTTCTTCCATAAGAAACGGGGAATTCGGTGGCGTCGTCAAAGGAAACTTGGCAGAGCAATCCGCCAGCCTCTGCTCGTCATCTCTTTCTCTACTTTCCCACATGACAAACTCCCAAGAGTTGTCCAGCCGCCAGGATTTATTATTGGAAATATCCAACATCTCTCTCTCCTCTCGCCGCTCTTTGTCCATGTCCGACTTTTTCTTCGGTTTAGCTGTCGCAAACATAAAATATAGATTACTTATTTCCTTTAACAAACCCATTAACCCCGAAACTAATATCACAATGAAAATGTCTTCTCCGCTAAAGAATTTATTTCTATGAAACCTGTCTAACGGGTAATAAGTAATATTTAGCCCACCTGGAACTTTCGGCGCTTCTGTAGCTTCCTTCTTAAGTGGTCTCTCATCATCTCCACTCTCACCACTGCAGTTATATTTTTTGGCTCTTTTCTTGACGTCTCTGAGATGACAGAGATTGTCCATGCTGGCACACGCAAGGCTATGATTTCTCTGGCTGTGAATGCTTCCGTTGCTATTCCGATTCAGAGGTACTGGTTTCCCTTGATTATTATTGTTATTATTATTTCCACCGCTGTTGCCGTTCGGACTCACATTGACATTGGCCAAGCTGCTCCTGTGGTGCTGACTAAAAAGCTGATGCTGATGCATCTGGGCATGGAAACTTGATGACATTATTTGGCGTTGCTGCGTGATCACCCCACTCCCTCCCTTACCAATTACTTCAGTTGGTGGGCTACACTCGTTTTCGTCACCTCCTAATTCAACTTTGACTAAAGACAGCAGAGGTTGTGACCACCGGATATTCGGCTCGGAATGTCGGTGGTTGCTTAGTCTTCGAAATGCAATCGAATCGACAGGTTCGGAGTAAACTCCCGAATTTTTCTTACTTTTGCCCTTATCCAGACTTTCCTTACTGTCTCCTTTGTCTTTGTTCCCCTTCTCCCCATTAGAATGTACAATTTGGTTAGAGTTTTGTCCATTGAAACTCAGTCGGTGGTTTTGCACATTTTTATTTTGAACGATGACGTCCACGTCCTCTTTGCTACTGCTATTGTTCACGGCGAGGGTGAGCGACTGAAACTGGTTTTCATTTCGATGAGCAGGATGATTTTGTGAAGGACTCTTCCCATTGTAGATTATATTGTGACTATTGTCCAAATCTGATGCTCGAGAAGATGCAATCAGGTCTGGCTTGAATGTCGACAGCCTCGGTGTGTGGGAGCGATCGTGGTTCGGGGACCAAATATCTTCGTAGTCACTTGCTTTGTCATCGTACGAGGTCTTCTTCTAAAATGAAAATCACAGATTTCTTATTTCTTTCTTTGACTATTAGCACAAAGAGATTGTGCGCATATGCATATAAAGTTGGCGTTATTGTCTAGTTAGGAAATTGGCTACAATTCTTATTGTTGGAAACTTCTCGCTGAAACACATTACAAAATTAAAGAACCTATATATACAAATAAACATAGCATTATCAAGCCTATTGGAGTACCTAACCTGGAGCTGGAACTAACTTATTACTTGTATTTCGTACTAAGTATATTAAGTACAAGCACCACATGCACAAGGCTTATAAAATAGTAAATTAATATTAAATAAATAATAGAAATGCGCGAGCAAATTTTAGTGACACATTCAGTTCAACTCTCTAATCTTTCTCAGAGCAGAAAAATAGATTTGAAAAGGCAAATAAGATAGTCTTTTCCTGTTGTTGTGCAATGCGAGCTACAAGCTGCTTTCATTTCAGCCTGACGCAAGCAAATTAATCCAACAGTCCAACACTAGAGTAGTCACTCATATAAATAAAAGTACGTTTTTCTATGTAAGTATATAAATACCAAAACAACTGCAAAAAGGTTCTCGCTCATTCTCATGCAAAGACATAGCAAAAGGCACAAGGAAACTAGTCGACCCAGGCGGGGCTAAACAAACTTTCTTCCCATAAATCATGATGAATTTGCCAAAATGCAAAAATGACAAGAAACTCATCAGTCCTCTTGACTTTAGGAAAAGAGGAAAATGCACACAGTCGAGATTATAAGAAGCATAAGCAAATAAGCTTTACTGGAATGCTGCACCATATGTCGCCGATCCATAGGTTCCATGCAAGTAAATATAGCATAGAGTATGTATATGTTAAATAATGCTGCCTTTTCTGTCAGGTCCGTCTCGTCAGTGTAATCACATTCTTAAGCAGTAGAAAGATAAGTAAAAGAAGTGGGAGGAAGACGGAGGAATGTTTTTTGAACGGGCAGACACGATGTAGTTAGACAGTTGAGTGTCTTCTACATATAGAGAAATATCATAGAGTGCATGAGAGTGAAATTTCCTCTTTATTATTGTACTTACTACTCCTACTGCAATTGCAATGTGTGCGATGTGCTGGGCTGTCGTATTACAGTGGAAAGAACCCTCCCAGCCAGACCAAACTTGATCCCAAGAGACAAATAAATATTTCTATACATTGTCACAACATACATCCTACACTCATTTCATTTTACTTCATACTCTCAACGTCTCAACTCACAAGGAAAACTGCAGCCCTACCAAACCAGTGAGACAAATAAATGAAATAAATTCGCACACAATGCGACCACAAGGCAAAAGTCAAGACAAGACCTCAACGGAGATAAATTGCTCCCTAGGAACTCAAATAGAAAAAGACTAAAAACAATGCCATGCACACGTACAATAGAAAACACAGCATAAGAATGGATCTGGAGGCATCCCATCCTCTACTTCATGGGACAACACAGAAAAGAAGACAGCCAAGCAAATCAAACTACGCCAACAGGAGCGGAACGTCTTTACACGAAATACTTCAATTCATCATAGCCAATGAAAGTCTAAGTCATCATGATTCATCATGACCCAGTTTTTTACACAAATTTGATCTCTGCTTGCTAATACATACTGACTTCCAACATCATTTTTATATAATCGCTATGCAGCAAAACTAATTACTACACCTGCTTTATATTATGTAGAATTTAGAACTGATGTGAAAAATTGATTCGTAAAATTCACATAGAAAATACAAGTTAAATCTTATCCAGGGTAAATATTTTGAGATATATCAGCAAAATTGATTATAGTTTGGTAAACTATTGAACTAGAGTGCATTTTATGCTAGACAATCTAAATACACTTTATTGGATTTTACATAAAATGAAACTTACGCCTTTAAAAAGATCTAGGATTTCTGTATCCTTGTAATGAATGGATTCTGCTTTATTTCCGCCAGAATTCCTCTTCTTCTTTTTCCCAGGTCGCCCACTTTTCTCCGAGAAAGTTGATTGCACTTCAGAAGGCGTTGATTGAACCGAAGAGGGTAAGGAGAGAGGAGTTAGCAGAGCGGAACGTGACCATCTTGGCGGCACAGGTGGCGGTGTGGCGATTCCCCCGCCAACACCGCCTCCGCCACTAGTCCCCAACTCCAGTGTGGTAGGTCGACACGGCCTGGATACACAACAATTCAGTAAACTCCTCATTTAAACGGAAATTCTTTGACTCACAAACTCACAACAGCACTTCACTTAAAACTTCAAACACACCAATTAATCTGCTTATGTATCATTTCCACTATTTCATCAGCAAATCAATTATTCATTCTTGGCTAGTAAATAGTATAAAATTCCTATTCTCCCAAATCAAAAATCCTGTACAAGTGTGATATTTAATGATTGACAAAGAGCTGCCATGCTACATATAAACTGTTTCAACTGCACTTTGCCAACTACAAAAAGTAGTGTAACTGAATTGTTATTTTAAAAGCACTTAGAGGATCAGTCTGTACACGAGACATGTAACTGCATTTCGTGGAATATTTAGATTGCAGGAGTAAACGTAGTGTGATGATACGCATATCACTTGTTTGATTTTATGCAAGAGAAAACATCTCGGACAACACACAGAACAGACTAACAGACAGCGCTGGCTGCTTAACATGTACATTTAGTGAATGCAAATAAAGATGTACAGCTGTACATGGTAGGAAATTAAGTAGTAAAGGACTATGAGTCAAGTATAGCCCCGTTTGGCCGTATATTTATTTTATTCTCATGAATGAATTCAGGTATTTAAGCGCAAAACTGGAATAACCTCGCTGTGTAATAGAATTTGCTACTGAAATGTGGAAGTTTAGTTGGTAGGAGATATAAATGCAGTGTTCATCACCGTTTTAACATTGAAATGAAAGATAAAACTGAAGTGATAAGTCAGGCACTGTAATGTAAACTAATGTTGTATTACGTAGCTCTGATGTGACTGAAGTAAATTCACAGAGCATCAGTTCAGTCAGTCAGTTTGCCAAAGGCCATGTAATGTACCTGAGCTGAATTGACTTCACATCAGTACACTTGGATGGCTTTCCCTGCCTCGGCTCTTCTCGCCTAGCTACATCTCTCCCATTAACAATAATGTTAAAATAAGCCCTGAACATAAATCAGCCCTCTTAATATCTCATAAATCACTCCATTAAAAGCTATCAGACATTTCTGAACGTGCCCTGCAACAGCAACAGGGTAGAGAGGCGATCACAAACATTCGCCCCCGTACACGACTCTCTACTGCTCACTAATAACTTGCAAATTGCAAATGCAACTTTGGGAATGCCCTGCTTCACTACATTAACACTACGTTACTAATTCTTCCTATCAATTTTATCATGTTAATTTATAATTTAGCCATGTTCTTGTGTTGGCCCAACCAATACTTGTAATTTCTAGTAGTCATTTTCAATGTGTGTGTGTACGTACACCCGCTACACCCACCGCATAACAAAATAAACCTATCTATCATAGATTACAGTAAATTATAAACACAGAACACATCCAGGGCTTATCTAATTACTATATGTTTATGATATAACACAGTATAAACGTTTTGTTGCATACTTAGTACATTGCATTCTCTACTTTTCTTTCTAAATAACAGAAACAAACAGTTTAGCTTTATCTATAATCGTTCAAAATACGATTGTACCATAACCTTTACATAAAATTGTGTTAAATTATAAACGAAGTATGTAAGAAAACGATCAATAGAAAGAACAAACTCACTTCCTGTTGACGTCACAAAGACTGTTTTGACTTGAACTAGATTGACTTCCGAGACCCGAAGACACGAAATTCTTGCTGATTTCAATATCCGAGGGGCTGCTTAACTCTTTTCCACTTCCACTGGAAGAATGAGTCCAGAATTCTAGATGTGAAGGAAAGGAAACAGAAAATCCCATAAATACTTTAGTCATACATTACATAGAGTAGAGTGCAGTAGAGATACACAATGGTCTTGGGTGGGTCGTGCGACTTGTTGGTTGGTTGAATGCTATGTTAACTTGTATTGCCGGTATGTTTTCCTATCCTTGTGTGCGTGAAGTCGATAGTCAATAGCTATTTGAGTTGAGTTTTACTAGGTTAATGCTTGACATTACACTTTGCAGCACATCACACCTATCTGTAAAATCCTCTAGCTCCCCGACGTTCTCTACGGATTCTATATGTGATGTGCAGGCTAAAGACAGAGCAAACGATTCCGTGTCGTGTTTTCTTTTTCATTCCCATTCTTCGGGAACCTTTGGAATAGCCATAGCCAAAGTCAATTCAGTGACATAAAGAGAACCGACAAAGAGCCGTAAATCTCTTTACAAACCATGTGGGCTTGTAGCACATCCTCCTCAATAAAATAAATACATAATAAATAACACACTCACTGACTATTCCATTCCATCCTACTACTCCGAAAATGTACCTACTTACCAGTGCAGATATGTGTCCGGCCATTGCTTTGGACCAGCTAAACTTGTGTAAAACCGACGTAACGTCAGTTGAGTTCAGAGATCACAACAAGGTGCTCTTTAATTCATTCTTCCTTTAACTCTTAAAATCATCGTCTACCCTACAACGGAATTCCATTGGCTTACTTTACTTATCTTCAGTTCCTTGCTTATGTCTAGTATGAATGATTTCTTCAGGCCAGAGAAACTAGTTTTGTCCAGGAGAAAACCTTTGCTTCAACTCACTTAGCATATTATCTCAGAATCCTTACATGGGCCTACACTTCATCTACGTAATTCCATTCCAATCCCAGATCGTGTGAATGCATCCATAATATCCATATCAGGAGATGATTTTTCAAATTGGATTATGTATTTACATAGAACCAGAGTAACATGACTCTTCATCAGTGACCGATCTTTAGCAAATGTATAATAAATTCACGACTAGTTTAGGTCTGACTATGCAAACCTACACAAATTGATGATTGCACGACTTTTATAACCGTGTGAGCAGACAGAAAATCTAATAAGGCTGTGACAAATGCAGTGTAGTTTCAATTTTCCTGAACTGTTCGGTTGATTTAAAATTTAAATTATATAGTCCCAGAGTCTCAGAATAGTAGTTTAATAGCCATTTCATAACGATCCACCTAAATAAAGTGAGCCAAAGAAACAGAACAATGTAGAGTAATACTTTGTTTGGGTAACAACAGCTAGCTATTTTAATTCTAAGAGTCTACTAGTGTTTAATGTCAGCTGAAATAGAAATTTGGGTGTAATAGAGTCCCTTGGGAGTAATTTGTAATAGAATAAGCTGACACTGACAGTACTAAAATATAATAAAACTGCAGGAGAAGGATCTAAACGAGAGAATTACATATTAACGACAAGATTGATTACATTGTGCATCACATGTAGCCATAAACTACCAAGTATTACATTACGGCATTTACTTTGGTATTTGCTGTTCAAATTTGTAAAGAATGCAGTCAAGATCCATAACACGCCAGCCACTCCACGGTTCCTCCGTTCCATGGAGGAGGAAAGGCATTTCTCGTGTGACCTGCAGCTAACTATATTATTATACAACACATGTGTGAACTTAAAAACGTTAAACACATTTTTAGGTTACACTTGCTAGTTGTTGTTTATCGTACTTCATATATTATTTACGTGCTTTATAGGTATCCACTATACACAGACTGACAGAACAAAAGACCCACAACTGCACATGCTTAAACATAAAAGTTGTTTGTTACATTAAGCTAATGTTGTATTATATTTACTTTAAAGAACCATTGCTGCGTAGTTCTCACACAAAACCATATAGTAATGCACTATTTATATAAAGTACACATGGTCTGTGTGCTCACCATGCATAATTTACGAGAGCAATTTGCTACGCCCAAATACAAATATAGTGTTCCATAGCTTAGCTTAGCGCCCTCATTGTTGGTCTCTCTCATCTCATTGCATCTCCATATTCTCCTCATTTATTCATTTTCAAGTTTAACTCAGCTCCTTAACTGCTAACTACAAACTTGAATTACTTAGCGATCCTATTCTTATGCATGTTCATTAATACACACATTCCTTACTCCCTACCTACGAACAGAAACAGACTACTCACATTCCAAATATCACATAAAAGTACATTTACACGCTTAATAATATCTACAACAGCCAGCGCATACGAATGTCTTTGCAATGCCAAAAAAGGAAGAGCTGTGGACCAAGAAAATTAACATTTACTATTTTAACAGCGTTACAATTAGTTAGCGGAATGTCCTTTGTATCTCTTTCCTCGACTCGCCTACTATATTAACTACATGCACATGCTACATGGGTGTAAAGAAGTGAACCAGGAGAGTGTCGAAAGCCTAATAAACCTCTAGCCACCCTGTGAAATCAAGTAAAATGCATGGAGCTGGCTGGCAGTTGTTTGCAGCCAAATCCTTCTCACCACCCGCTTATTAATTACTCGCACCACAGCACAGATCAGCACAAACTTGGCTGAAACAACTCCCAAACCTACTTGCAATTATTACTTCTGAATGTTTATGTTTACTGTTCTTCTTTTTAATTCACATTCAAGTGCCTACAGCCCTACTTTATGTTTACTTAAGACAGTAGGTTGGTTTCACAAAAAATACTTCATGCGTGTGCATACAAACAGATACAACCTGGCAGAGCCTTCGAGCACTCATCATTCATAAATCACGACGCACACATAGAATGTACTAATGTCTAGAAACCCAATTTCTACTCAACATAGTATGCAAATTCGACGACAAATATGGAGTTACTGATGCGGCTTCACTCTGTCTAATGAAGAGACTGCCAACAGATTCATTATAACTAAACATTTGTAATTACATGTATCATCTAAACGAAACTTATCTATACACAAAATGAGCCCAATTTTTGTAGCTGCATACTTATAAGTTTTAAAAGTGAATTCATAAAGCCTAGACTAACAATTATTATCATCACACAATTACAAGAAACTTTAAAATACACCAACGAAAAGTCGCACGTCACATTGGGGAATTTCATTTTAACATTCAGAAGTATTAACTTTCGAAAAACTTGTACATCTTTGCTTTCTTGGCTTCAATACTAATGTCTTACCTTGACCCAATAGAGCAAGGGATCGCAGCTGCTGTCTTGAAGTGGCTTCTGCAATGGCACTGGGTACACGGAGACATACGGGTATTTCATCACTGTAATTGAAAACAAAATTGAATTACAAATTAACGCTAGAATTTATCCGTCGGGCGGGTTTATAAGGCTTTGCTGACCACTATTCTTGTAGAACAAATACTCACAAATTGCATGATATTTATTCTTTGTTCAGAAAGGTACACACATTAATACAAAACACAACTTTCACTAAGCCTTAAATGAAACTAAAACCCACATTTAGTAACCAGTTCATTCTGCAGCACAAACAGAAACACTCAGAAAAGGATGATGCTGAATATAATCTTAGCTGAATTCAATAGTGAAATGGTACACCCCCACCTTACACATGACGATGTGATGTGCCTTATTCGTTATATGAAACCAATTATATGTGAATATGCAATGACCGATTATAGGTACACATTACTACAACTATTTAGTTACTTAAGCCAGAGTGTAATCAGGGATCTACTGGTATGCAAATAATACGTACTAAACCAGACGGTTATATTGTAAAGATAAAATAGTACGAAAATCATGAAAGAGGGGCTGATTATTCCAGTGCATGCTCATCGGAAAACCTCAAGGCAGCTGAAATCTGAGCAAATTCCACTACCCACATTGAAAACGAAATTGCTTCTCGCTTACTCATTTAAGTAGACAGAGACATCACCATTGCCCATGTACAAATTATGCACTAACAATTCCCGTTTCTCAAATCCCAACAGTTTCTTAAGGTTATAAATAGAATGTAGGCTTCAGTGACGAGCTAAGATGAGGAACCCACGATGAGCTAACATTATTAGTAAGGATGGCTTTATATAAAGACAGCCACGCTATTAATCATGAGATTTTACAGTCATTAGCCTTAAAAGGTCCTTGCCTACTTCAACAACTACGTAATTATACATGTACTACTAATACGCAATCCTTCCAACTTCCAATACTCCTATCTTTATTTTTTATGTGTTATTTCAGTCTCAGGTGAACTCTAGTCACGTCCATAACTTACAAGTTTTACACAGGTAAGCGAACAGTGTATATATATTTTTTAATGTTTTTATTTTAACAACTAATGCCACTTTCGTTGCATAACAGTTCTTGGTCAAAGTCACTAATTACTACTTAATGTCAGTCCCAACCTAGGCCAATAGTCCAATCTAATGCCATACATTTCCTCATAAAAAATTAAAATGTATCTATTTAGGAATTTATTTTTAACATCGTAACATCCTCAAAAAGGTCTGTCTGTGCCAATGATAAGTGTGCAAAAAGTTCATATATAATGTTTTCATTTGTAAAGCAAAAGGAACGTTTTCCTTATGGACCTTTTACCTGTTGAGCTAGCAATGTTTTATGTAACACTATGCTAAAATTGATAGTGCGAATAAAATGTCTATGCAGTTTGAAAGGCAGATGGTCCAACTGGTGTGTAAGTATAATGTATACTACAGCACAAGATTTATATAATTATAATATAATTCAAAACATGTACCACTTAAATTAAATGTTCATTTCAAAATAGTTTTTTAGTGCTAAGATTATAAGATAAAGTGATTTTTGGCATACCTGATTCCACAATAATGAGCAATGAGTTGATGGACGGTTTCAAATGTATGTGTTGAGTTCTCTAGGGCTATTCGATTATCCACCGCTTTTAGTAAGTAATGTTCAACGTGATTACCGGGCAGTTTAACTGAGACTGCCATCGTCATCGGCTGCGTCGAGCTCCTCACGATGAAATTCCCCACATCTCGTCCCTGTCGTGTAAACAGAATATAGAACATAAATACTGACACAGAACTAACACTACGTATAGACTGTATACAATAATGCACGCAATACTATCAAAAATAACAAAAAACATTACAATCTCACTCTCATGCCTAAGTAGTACTTGACTTTGTAATTGTAACATTACACTATACACAGCACTAACTATAACGTTTTATATAAAGCTATAGATAAGAGCAACACTATTTCTTACTTAACGTTATCTTCACATAATGTGGCTAAAAGTTTTTCCTCGGTTGTAGTTACATTATATGTAGTGCAGAATGTGCAGAATATCGTATACGCTTTTTAATGGAAAGTGTTACTGTGCCACTATACTAAAGTGCTTCAATATCTATCAAGAGTGTGTCTATAAATATTCATATACAATGTTTCATACAAACAAAACGCACCTTTATACCAAAACATGTGTACATATTTTTATTTATTCGTGTAAAAAATGCCCTAAAAATGTCTTCAGCCATCAATCATTTCATCATATTATATTATACATTATTACTACAGACAGCGCAGAGCAGATCACAAAACATTTTCTGCGATAATGTATGTATGAGCAACCAAAATCTCCCATATCAGTTTAAATGCAGAATACTATCTGTATACAGATAGTACATTTACATAATCCATAGACAACAATTCCCCATATCAAAAACGAAAGTATGTAGTATGCAGTACATGCATATAGCCAAAGGTATATGCATTATTGTTTTACATGCGTTTTGGAGGAAAGTATTTGCACTTCATCGATAGTACTAGGAGTATAAACAGAAAACATGCTTTAGTTTACGACCCAGCAGAGGATAAGATGTAATGCGAAAAGAACCGTTGGGCACATCCATTCTCTTTATCTATAAATATTTATTGCTCTAATAAAACAATGCATGGGTGTAATATAGAAGTGTAACCTGACTAGTAGTAGTTTTAGTGTTTTGTATAGTGCATACTGTACATTATGACGTCCATACTTCGTGAAAAGTGGTGAAACCTCACTCAAGAACTATTAATATATATGTAACGCTCGGGTATAAATAATAAGCCACAAATCGTAATTTTAAACGGAGATACCTATTAAAAAGCTGACATGTTCCATATCCTGAGGTGGTAGACTTTTCAGCACATTCATAGTCACATTGCTGAAGTGTATTATGTGTCCTAATAATAAGGAGGATAAATTATCTATTGATAACGATAAAAATGCGCATTTAGCTGGCCCACACTAAAAGCTCGTAAATAAAAAATAATGCTCCGCAGCATGGGAAAGTTTACTTGCTAAATGCTAAATATCCGGAACACAGCATAGAGCTAAATGCTTATTAAATGGGTAATGTACACGTAGTATGATTACATGTGTACAGTAATAAAAAGTTATACCTACGCCTGCCTATATGCTAATTATCCAACATGAATACACACTTGACAAAAACAAACTTATTTTTTACTTCCTTTATTGTCGTTAACGTCCTCTTGCTTGACTCAATGACTCATTAGGGTAAAATTAAGTTTGTTTGGTGTGTTGTGTCATAAAATATTTTATGCATATGTCTACTACATGTAATAAATATTATGTTGTTCACAAATCCGCTATCAGCTTATGGCTCATTACAGAACATGCATCTGTAGCATTAAAAACTAATTATTCGTTTGTACATGATAAAATGTTAACTTGCCTTATTATCACAGAGAAGTAACGTTTTCTATCTGCAGTACTAATTATTTCTCGAATTTACGATGCACCATGGTTTAAAAGTTGGTTGAACTTAACTTTATAGATAGTTTTGTCCTTTTCCTCTATCCTTGAGCTTAATCTATGCTAAATATTATGGCTGTAACGTTCTGCCAGAAAGTAAAATGCTAGTATGTAAGTACATAGCACATTATGCATGGTGCACAGGTTCATTTACTGTATTAGTGTGCAGTGAATTTATTTACAACCTCATTTCTCTTGATTAGAATTGCAAAGACAGAAACCCTACCTTTCTGTTTGGTCAGAATAAATATGCAGTCACAAGAATGCATTGCTTGACATAATCAATATGACTAATTGTCCGTGTTTCGACTATTGCAATTCCTCTCCGTTATTCCATGAACATAAAGTCGCAAGCACAAGCTAGTATTAACATATTAAAATACGTAACTGAA
Organism: Tomocerus maximus; assembly: GCA_019776445.1. NCBI lineage: Eukaryota > Metazoa > Arthropoda > Collembola > Entomobryomorpha > Tomoceridae > Tomocerus > Tomocerus maximus. The sequence goes on along the minus strand of JABASH010001887.1, from coordinate 7,417 downwards.
GTTCTCATAAATTTTTAACTCGTGCATAAATGTTATATTTATATCGCTAAGCTATAAAAATTGAATTTGTAAGTGAAACCGTGTTTGAACTAGAGCAGAGACATAACATTAGCATATAAATATGAACGAGAGGGATGTCAATTTTAGTGTTTGACGTAGTTGAGACTAGAGAGTAGAGATAAAGGGAAGTCAAACGAGAGCAGTTGTGTGCAAGGATAGAGTTTGGCCATGTATTTTTTAAGTCACCTCAGATGTCAAGCAAAGTAACATTAAGCATTAGACAGTGTAACCCAAGTTGCAGTAGATTGAAAGTGCCAAGTTAGAAGCGACCTCCTTTCAAAAGGCAATAAAAACATAAATGACGAAGAACACTTTGAGTTCTGACTTACTCTTCATGAATTTTCAACTGGAATTCGCAAAAACTCTTTTGAGTGTAAATATTGCATCAGACTTAATCCAGTGTGAGATTCTTAAGATCATGTCAAAACCAGATGGACGTTATTTGTACAACGCTCTGACACAACATTAATATCTTGGTTGCATACAGATAGTTAAAGAAATGTGCACTTGGTTGAGTCATCTTTTCTTTATAATAAAATGAGAACGGCCTTCCAAAATATATTACCTATGCAAGAGCTGCGAAGACCAAAGAACATAAAATTCAGAAAATTGCATCTCATATACTGTACCGCCCGTGGTTTTAATATTTTTCCTTTATTTGTATTGGCAGCTCTGTCTCATTCTAACTGACTAAACATTATAGTTCTAAAAACTAAAGAGGTCCCAGCTACACGGACTAAAACTCCCATAAGTTATGTATCTCCCCTTCCTATCACCACCACCGAAAAAGTCTCCATAATTCATCTCTTCCTTATTTCCTTCCTTCGACATTTTATTTGCTTTGGTTTGCCTACCCTTCCTGTGTGTGAGCTCAATAAAAAACCGCATCATATCACCAAATAAGTTAAGGAGATAATACTTCTTCCATAAAAACTTTGTTGGTTCTAGTTTGGCTGGCTCAACCTTAAATCTGGCAATCCCATTGCAAATTAGTTTTTGCCTCCTTCTCATACATCTTCAGTAATACGTAACTACATTTCTCAACCCAGAGAACTTCCATCCCTAAATGTTCTTATCAAACGAAGGCATCTTCACTCTATCTCGTGCTACCATTTCCTACGTAAGAAATGATGAAACCACAACTTATCTACAATCCTCCTTAGGTATGTTAGTAGTTTAAGGTGCCAATTGGAATTAATGTTGTTTCCCTTCTGCTCCACCTTCACAAAGGCCTTTGTGCAAAACTCGAGTAATTAATTACACTTTTAATTAACTGCTGTACTTACTACACAGACAAGGTTAATAATCACCAAGTAAACTCTGCACAGCTTTAACCTAGCCTTCCTCTCACTCACGACAATCAGTAATAAATATTTGACTCGTGGTTTACTTTACTTCTATATGACAACTACATATCGATGTCTTATACACTAGGACTATTTATAGCATCTTAACCCACAGTTTCTGGTTTACACTTGCTTTGCAGCTGTATTCGACCATTTTTGTGTGTGAATCGAGATAGGTACGTGGTAATATAGAGTCAAATTGACTCGGTTGTTGGTTATATACCAGAACCAGACTTTAATCTATCTATCCCTTAGGAAGGAAATCGATTCGTGCCCTGACAGATTGACAAGTTGTACACCGAATTGCTTACTGCACGCAATCCTTACTGTAGCTTAAGCGAAAAGTTTAAATTGCTCTTTTGTATCACCACCATAGACGATTAGGGAAATTGTGAACTTTTCTGAATTACAGCAATGTTAAACTCGGCAGTCAGTTGGCCCACCTGTAATGACCATTTGGCATGGCCGAGATGTTCACCCTAAATTACATCCATTGCAGATTATCGTTGCTAATAATTTTGCAGCAACTCTCACAATAAGTAAATTGTACTTAGCTATAGGTACCTATTTTCACCACATCCATCTACAAATAAACAAATCGATGTTATTTTAAAATGTTAAAGTAAACTATTTACTAGGCTACATTAAAGTTTCCTATTGCAGATGTATGTAATCAACAAAGATATAATCAGAGCATTGAGAAGAGACCGATTTCATTGCGATGCGGCGGGTAAAATCGGAGTTTTCATTTTACACCCAAAATAATTTTTGCAGACGTCATTTACGAAGTCAACACACTGCAGCTTTTATACAATGTTTCCCTTGTCAGCTGATAATAAACATCCGTCCTTAGTACACACGTCAAATTCCATCAACGAATAAATGGCTGTGCTATGTGACATTCAGATAAGTAGTGGAAGCAGTGAGTTAACAAACTTGGCATGGACAGGTGCATGCCAAATCAACCAAATATAAAACCATTTCCCTTATAACGGAACATTCAAGGGTGAATGAATATGAATTGGTAGCTGGTTTCACTTTCTCGGCATTGACATAACTTGTTTTCCGTTTCCTACGACTATATATAGCATAACTATCTATTGTTATATTCTAAAAAAATATAACTGCTAAAATTTATTGTAAATTTTACGTAGTAAACATAAATATTAGTTTTTTTCTCTTTGGAGACTTCGTATGTGCCAAGTGCAAGAAAAAGCAATGTAATGTACAAACAATGCATTAGGTAACTCAAAACAATTTTTTTCTAACAAGCAGTAGTAGTATGAAGAGACATCTTTATCGATTACTCCTTTTACTTTTCAACGAAGCCCTACTAAGTGGGCACAATTTATATTTTAGACATTTACTATAATTTCATTCTTCTGACATCAACAAACCGGCACACTGTCACATTCATCTAAGGTAACTAATCTTACAGTACAAACAAAGATGAATTCGGTTCATAAAATGTGTAAGAATTTAAGAAAGCATCCAAGTAAATTAGAATTTTATATCAGTATTTACATTTGAAAAGTTTTGCATCTGTAGTCTGTAACGCAAAACAAAAATCAAACAAAAACGAGATAAATCTTTGTACTAAATGTAATAAGTATCTCTCTATTTATAAAAATAAAAATATTTCTTGTACACATGTAGCCTCATATATGCATGGATATTCTATGCATGGATAACTCCACAAAATGCGCAAGCGCGTTTTCAATGTATAAAACTAATAAACTCCACTCTGGGTCTGGGTTAGCATCTTTCAAAATTAAACCAAATATTGGGGCTCAAATCTTTCGAAATTCTTAACAGTAATGGCCCTAGTATGATATAGTTTCTGCTGGCAAGTCCTAAATTATTTTTGTACTTAAATGCATCTACTCTTTTAAAGAATTGAAGGGGCGACAGAAGAGAGGGTACTTAATACTGTGCATCATGGCTCATTACATTTAACACTGTTTCATTTTATTGGTGGAATTAACGAGGCCAAAACTTTTGGAAGTCCTATCCAATCGTATATTGCTCATAGACAAAGGGATTCATATTATACTAGATGTACAATGTATAAAAGATTCACTCTGTGTACTGCACAATGCTCAGTGCACTACACTTTCTACATATTAATGCAGTAAATCCTTCTGAATTAAAAGACTGACACTTAAAAAATCGGTATGACTAAAGTTAAGTACTAAAGACAGAAAATGGAAATTCACTTTTCTTTTTTCGGAGCATTCTTGCAGAAGTCACTATACTTTGAACTTGTGATAGTATTTACTATACAGATAAAATAATATGGGAGAGTTTATTTGGGGTCTTTAGTTACCCTCCATAATATAATAGTGACTACCTTTCTAAAGTAAACAGCATTCGGTAGAGTATATTGAGATAGTTAATGCAGTTAGTTAGCAGCAGAGATGTATTAATATTATTGATCAAGTTGCATCGGAGAATCCACCAAACCGCAAGGCTATAGGGAAGAGTATATTAATGTCAAGACTGTTGGACTAAATCTTTTTCTTCCCTCGTCTAGTTTCCCTTCCCAAAAGCTCCCTTTCTCTCTAATAAGGCAACAACTCAATACTAAAAATAATGGCAATAATTTTTCATGGAAGTTGCATCCATATACTAGGAGTGGTAAGCAGCCGTGTCTATCCTGTCTAAATAACAAAAAAAATGTACCGCACATAGTGGCCATGTATTTCCGACAGTCTACCTGCTAAGCCTAAACCAAAAGACATTAAATTAAATTAGAATTGTGTTCTGTTTATACTCTTTGCAGATCTGAGAGGATTATAAACCCTGATGCAAAAGCAATTCTCGTCGGAAAGAAAAAATTATTTAATAGTGCACACAAACAGCCCTGACACGACAGGACGTAAAGAAACTTTACCGAGGCTAAAAAGTTGCAGGGAAATGTAAATAAAAGAGTCACAAGTCTCCGGTGATCATGGCTAAGTTGCACGAGTACCTCAGTCTGACTGACTAATAAGTAAACAACGGTTAGTCAAAGTCAATTTGACGAAGCCACTGAAGATGCTTGAAATATAGATTTTATGAATGGATTTACTACAAGGAAAGTCATTAAAACCTCGGTATGCAGCATCCTGTTTCTTCTTTTCTTGTCCCAATACAAATATGCATTCTTATTGTAATTTGTCCTCTGCCCATAAAATCTTATCATTTGCAAAAGTTTCTCTACCGTGCAAAAACTCACATCACAATCAGATGCATACAAATGTCTGTATCCAATTGTCCTATCCTGTCAATAGCAAAGAAACTCTCTTAAAGCATAATAAATCTTACATTTAATTTACCGAACGAACTAAACTGCCAGACTAGTCTCGAGCAACTTAATGCTTTTCTTTATTAACATCCTCTCTCTATCTACTCTCAAAATTATCAATAGAACTTCTTCCAGCAGAAGAAATACAATATAATATCCTTGCGAAATCCTGCAATAGAGAGAAAGCAGACTCGCCAAATAAATTCAGTCAGACTCTCGTGTACAAATAGTTCACTTTTGCTTTGAATATTGCAATGATGTGCAGTGCAGGCTGGCTGTGCCGAGTCCCAAATTCTGTTAGTATCGTATAGTGGCGTGCAATACAAGTATTATCATTCACAAACGATATAAAGCAGAAACACAATAAAGGACTGAAGTTTTTGGCTTCCTTAAACTTTACTTAGACGAATGCAATTTGAGCTTTATGACCTAAAACAATTCCAATTTAATAGAATGATCTATGAAATTCCCGAAAATCCTTGCACGGTTGACTTAGGCGAACAGACAAAGTTGGCTCATAAATAATGTACTCTGCTAATAAAATGACAACCAACAATTTGCAATTTCCCGTATAACCGTAAGGCACTAGGAACAATAATAATGTACAATACCATGTATAATGGTACCGTATCTCCCGTTGTCATCCTCATCTTACTCTTGAACGATAAAACATAAACTGGAGATAGTAGATGTCTGTGTTGTTTGCAATCTATTATTTTGTGTGTACAAAAGGTATAACACATGAATCGTGGCTACCTTCCTTTAGCCAATGTTAGTTTACTCGTGCATAAACTGTCGACGTATCTCTATGTATAACAAACCTAATGCAACATAATAATTTTATTTTGACACACGATATAAGACGGAAGTTGCGAACTAACATAGCTATATACAACCAACTATCATATCTTTTAGATTATTCTTAGATAACACCACATACAATACAATGTACTCAAATTCCTAATACATAATTCCTTCGTTCTCAAATTGAACAATTAACATCCTCAATCTGAAGAGCATGCCATGACGCAATTCTACATAGGAAATTACATAATTTACATACTTTAGCCTAAGAATCCTAGAGCTATACAAATATATAGTTACACGTAGTCGATATAATATACACAGCCGGTACTTAGTAATTAATGAAACAATTTACTAGCACTATATAATATTATTAGCTATATACCTACTTAAATTGAATAGAGCGCAACTGAGAGTGTTTTGTGTATCAATGAAGATATCCTCTTATATATTCTATTACTAGCATTACGAATGTTAATTGAAAAGAAAGGATGCCGCACCTGGAGAAGATGAAGAGCTCCGGATCTTTGTAAAGACGGCAAAAACCAGACGGGATGTGTGCGAATAAGTCTTTCGAGCAAAGAGATTTCACACGTGGGCGAGGAAGAAGAGTCTGTGGAAGAGTGAGAGCCAGAGCTCGAGGCATATGAAGAGTCAGAATCGGGTGAAGGGACGCAGTCCGACATCGTCTGCAAACAAACAAACACATAAATTAATAAATACAAATATAAAAGTTAATTTAAATTCATTAAGAACCTTTAGTAGAAGTTCAGTCACTTTTGACTCAATCTTAACTCAATTACACATATTGAATCACTTCCCTCTTAGTGAATCACCTATATCTATTTACAGACAGAAAATATACACAAATGCACTTATTTCTAACACTCGTACATCATATCAGTGAGAACACTAAATCCATTACATTGAACTAAGTCTTCGAATCATTGGATCAGGTTAGCCTTTTTGAATCCTGGTTGCTTACAACTAACTTGGAGCCAAAACTTGTTAAAAATATTGTTGAAAATTACATTGGAGGCATAAAATATAAGCAAACATTACTATTCCACTCACACCCTAGAATTGTCTGGCTTCAAATTGCTTTATGCCGCATAGAACCTCACCGAAAATGTACAAGCAAATTACTACAGAAGATTGCATTGCACCGTATACTGTTCTTTATACATGTCTTATTGTGTCACGTCATCTGCAATGGAGACCACATTGTATTTTGTGCACATATTTGCACAGATAAGAAAATTATAATTTCCTACGATCGATATCCTTCGACTCGTTTTCTTTTATTATTTCCCTTATCTTCGATTTAATCTTCACTCAAATATTATTATCAAATCTAATAAGAAAATCTCACTCATGATTCAAAACAGAACATTTTGCCGTTCCTTTTGTCGCAATATCCTAGTACTCATTTTTAAATATACGCAAAATAATAAAGTATTTACTGCACTAGTACTTACAAGTGGTTAGTATGCAGATAGTATGAAGGGACATACTAAATAAGTATGTACTACCTTTGCCTTAATAGTTTGCAATTTCTATACTACGTGATATTACTACTTCACATCGCTCCATATGATTTGTCTATACAAGATCTATGTGCTGTTGGTATTTATTGAATTACATTGCATTCTCATTCATTTCATACTATCTCATTCCACATCAACATCACGAAGTCATTTATTCATTCACGCTGACCTTTCGGCTATTCATTCCTGCTAAGTAAACTCATTCACCATTTACTCACAATACTTTAGTTATTAAACACCTATAGGCACATATTTCTAAGTAAATATGAGGGGCTGGGACGAGAAACGGGGAACCTAGAATTTTATTTATAACATTTTATAATCCATAGTTACGAAAGCTATCAATTTTAAGGAAGGGGGTTATTGGGTTATAG
>JABASH010001886.1:0-23078 GCA_019776445.1 Tomocerus maximus | reverse complement strand
AGTTGTTAGCCAGACCATCTCCGTCAGCGTCCAGCTACTGTCACTGCTGCCTGTCGTGTCCCTCATGTCATATTCTCACATTGCAAACTCTAATTCCTCAGTCCTATTTGTCTTCAGTCTCATACAAATCCAAATCTATTAGTATTCAAATCTACGCACAATAGAAATAGTACACCCGGCCATGTTCTTCTGTCACTCCACAACCGATTCATCTACCAAACTGTGCAATCATCCTCCTTTTGTTCCAGCATTACTAAACACACTCCCACCACAACATCTGTCTTCCCATGCTTTCATCCACTCATCCTTGCCACAATGCTGGCAAAACAACAATGGAAATCATTTACAACTCTTCTCTACACTAATAATCATCTTAATAACTATAGGAGTGTAAAACTAGATACTATTTATTATATCCTTCGTGACAGCACTAACGACAGCATTTATGTCTTTCCTCTCAAACTGACTAACAAACTCCAGTTTACTCAGTGGTTACAGTTTGCATATGAATTAATATGATGGTATTTTGTAGTACTATTTTTAGTGTACTTTCGGTTGGAATGTTGCAAATGAGAACCATATTGTTTTCAATACATGAAAGCTTGATTGAATGACAAAAGATTAGTAGATCACACCAACCAGGTGAAAGCTCTTGGTAATGAATGGTACACACGAGTAAAATTAATGTAAATGAATTACCGAAATGTATATGCGCTTTTATTATATTAGATTACCAATTTCAATTACCGGTAAATAAAACATTTTAATAAACTGAATATTTGGAATGACCTTCAATAGATTGTTTTTTGACGCGCCCCGTAGCCATTTCATGTAAAACGTTCCTGACTCATTTTCGATGGTTTGAATAGACGATTCAAATAGTGTAGAATGCAGAAATTCTAAGGAAATGTAGTAGGTAGCTTTATATTGGTATAAATAGCAAACATTTATCAGTTCATTGAAGATGTTGTAGCTTCCGCGTAAAATATTTCTGTTAGAATTGTTTTGGTAGAGCTCATAGAATTTTGGTATTTAGTGAATGATCAATTTATTAAACATACTACATGAATGAATCAAAATATGAAAAAAAAACTGGTGTAATCTGTAGGAACGTAAGTAACTTACTTCTCTATTCTACCTGTTGTGGATACTTCATTCATAAAGTAAGCATCATTTAGTACTCTTCCTTTACACATATCGTAGTTGTGTTGTGGTGTCATCAGTGTGCCCTTTGTAACAAACATGTCGCTTATGCGAAAAATGTATGAACTATTGATCACAGTTGAATTATGGTTTCTGAGTGACATTTCCCGAAAATAGTTACGATAACTCCGAGAGGAAATTGTTTCTAAGAGGAGGAGAGATAAATTTAATCGAGCTATACGGTATATAAATAGGGAAGGGTTCATAAACATTGTCCCCGCTTTCCGATTTTACAAACGTGTCTTCATATTTTGTGCTTTTCTTGAAGGTGATGCAAGAATACTCACTGTTTGGTCGCTTAACGCTCAACTCTAGAGATTATTTCTGTAGTGGGAAATGCCAATTTAAATCTGAAAAATACAAATTGCTAATTTGAAATACAAGTATGGAGTAAGGTAAATAATATGAAATGATCCTACAGATTGTACGTTTTTTCTACATCCTTACTTGTAGTGAATCTATAATATTTGAATGTTATGAAATCGGGAGAAATGTGTATAGCCTACGTAGTTATAGCGGATTAAACGTATAAGATTTATTTCAGAAGCACATAACCGAGATTTAAAGCAATAATTGAATACGACAACAAAACGGATGGCATACACGAAAATATTACCGTTATGTTATGAGAATCATGCGAATTCATACGTAAATTTATAAAGTGACCACATGTATTAGAATGGAAATGGTTACTGATTATAAGATGGTTTCTTGGTTTGCTGATAATTTTTAGAGAAAAAATGCTTGTCCTCCTGTTTTCTGTTGAGCAACAAAAAATTGTGAACTCATTCACTCATTGAATCGCAATGACCTTCCCCTTTCTTCCAAATGTGATTGTTTTCTAGATTCTAAAGCTGCTCCTACAATTTCCACCCTTAATCTATATTTTTTCCCAATTAAAGAGTCATTCACTCTGTAGTTGTATTTTTTCAGTGCCGGATCACATGGTCACTTTAGTATTAGTCATTGTCTAGTTGACTGGGTAGAATAGAAAAGGTGAGTGTAAATAAAGTGTACAAGATGGCCGAGGGTAGGTACGTCAGTATTCATTCATAAAGAGTTTTTCTAGATAAGTGCCTTATCTCTGATCTATGGAGATTTATTTGGGCTGGGTTAGGGTAGCTCCTACTGTATTTAACTTGAATAAAAAATGGGATTATTGTAACCTGACACTTATTGTGGCTGAGAGTCTGCAACTGGAAAGACCTGGGCATTGTGACTGAGCCGCGAGAATTGGACAAAGACGGAAAAAATTGTCAATTATACAGGACTAACTGGCAATAAGTATATTATTATAATAGTAGTTAGTAATAAGGCATAAACAAGTGTCTGTTGTAGTCTGTACAACTTTTGCCCTACCTCTACCCACCCACTATTTATATGGGTGCAAGTGGTGTGCATCTACTTAAGTCTACTAAAAGTGTGAGGTGCTTATCTGCAGTTTGACTCCTATCACACAACGCGATATCAATGTCTGTCTAAGTATGTCCACTGGACGTCGTTGTGAATTGTGAGTCTATGTCTTTGCAAATGACCGTGTGTGTCCCATTCATTCGGATTCATTCATTCACATCTTAGAAACACAACGTCCTATGATGTTCTGTTATGTAGCATTATAACCATTCTACTCAGGTACATGATTTCCAACTTCCAGTCGATAAAGGTAAACTTTATATTTAACATGGGTACATATAGCTATAAGATTCTATATTCTATAGTCGATGTATGAAAAATTAAGCATAATTTATGGTGTTGTAGAAAGAGTCGGACTAAAGTTGTTGGACAACTTTACATCTTATACAGATTCAATATACAAATACGTAATTTCTGGCTTGTCGTACGAATATCCTCTTGGTGTGGGTATCTCCGTATCTGCTGTGTATCTTTTCTGCTGTTGGCATACCTATGTAGCTTTGGAATGGACAATGAAATTACAATTTACACTGTAGCCACACTAAAGGTTAGCAAACATCGACAGAAACTACCTGCTTACTGCTCACTAGACTTTTGCATTTTCTTCATTGTAGTTTGCATTTTGCAGATTTTGCTATGAAATAAGAGTACGACTGCTGGTAGAGAGAATATTATATTAGACACATACACATATGGAGATCATTCAAGAATAAGTACTACTCGTCCAGACGAGCAAGTAAATCCAGCTCGAGATATCTGCTGGCTTTATGCAGGTTATCTTTTCTTGATGATGATAGGGGATGGATGTTAGTTGTTAGAAGATGTAGGGATAGTTATCTGTCTTATATCTTTTGCATTGTAATCTTTGTACTACGCACGAAAGTGGACTCGACTGGGGAGTTGATAAAGTTACAAGTGGTTTTGGTATAAATATGAATGGAAGATGACGAAACGAGGGAAAAATTTTTGCTGAATGAGCCGCCCACGCCGTTACATTAATTATTCCTGAGATGACAAAGTGGTCAAACTTGCTTTTGACTTGACAGAAACAAAATTAATTTCAAATTGTGTTTTAATTTTGGGGAGATTAAAAAGCTCGGGGCTGTTTTTGAATGTGATAGTTCCATTATGCATAGGTACACGAAGAGGAATGAATCTTCGCAGTCCAACTACACTGTAGTAATGAAATAAAGCTTTCTTTTAGCTGAGGAAACAATTCCTCTGCTTTGCCAGTAGTAAATAAAGTTGACTTGACAAGGATGATAAAATGCTGCCCTACAAGAACATAAAATTTTATGAGCTTATTTCAATATCACAAGAACCCAATATTTATAAAAGAACAAGACCACACCGTAAAACCATCCATTAGCTTTGTAAAAGTTAGGTCCACACATACAAATTGACTAATAAAAACGTGGTGTTAAACTTCAGATTTTATATAGTTTTCCCTTATCCTGTGCTCTACCTTATGCATAACCCATCAGCCATGCTATCCTAACTAATTCAATCTTTCCTTACTCAGACATCTTTCCAAAGAACGTGCATTAGTTCGTGTGTGGCTCTTGTGCTCTCTTCAAACAATTACATGCACTTTAGATTAGCAATAGTAAATATCTTCAGAAATGCTGTTTTCGCACTATCATATACTTGGAATGCTAATCCACCTCATTTTTGACTCTAATCGTCTTCATCATCACAAATAACGCTAATTACATTTTAAAAGCTAAGTCTAAAACTTCAACAACACAGTCTTCCATTTATTATTCAATTACAAACCTCTACTCTTCACATCCTCTTTTCATTCCTAATTCCTTTATCAACCACTATCGCATGAAAACTCAATCTGGTCGTGTGCGCGCAATTGTCTATTTAATTATGACCTAATCTTCAAATGCTAAATACATTATGCATTGCTATCCCAGAGAAAATTCAGTTACGAAATTTACTTGGCCAAAACTAACAATTACCGTAATTGCTTCCCAATTCTCATTCTTCAAGATTCATTTACAATTTGCATCAATAATTAAACTGCTAATGCTACTAATTTTCTAATTAACGGTTGAATTCTTTAGAATGTGCAAATAGCAGCATCAAATGTTTTTGTAGGCGGAGAGGGCGAATGATTTGCGGGGTAATTGGAAGAACCATTTGTTTTCAATCACAAGCTACTTCCTGCATTGCAGTTTTTGTAATAATATTTTCCGTGCAATAATAATAAAGGCAATTGTTGTGCTTATGCATTTGAGCTTAACCTGAAACCCCGATAGGGAATAGAGAACATAATGAAGTGAAGGAAATGGAGGAAACTGGCGAGATAATAGAAGAGCTGAGGGAGAACTGCCGCTTCAGAGCAATTTATTGTTTGCTTGGGTAAGTAAAGTTGTAAAATGAAGTTGGTATCTGAGTTTAGAAAGCATTTGGATATGCTTAGCGAATGTTATCTAATGCACGTCGGATGCGTGCCTATCTCATTGTTAAGTTATGTAGCAATGCATGTGAAATGAGGGAAAGATAGGCTCAGGTATTTCTTTCTCTGGGAGAAGAGCCTTTAAATATTAGTAGAGATAATCCTGTCTATAGCACTCTTAAAGATGAAGTGCATATTCCAAGGATGCCTTTAATGCACCTTTCGATAATAGGTAAGTATGTACACAGGAGATAATAGCTCATACAACAATAGAACACATTATCTGTTGATAAAACTAGCATGAAAGCAGACTCGAGGTGCAACAACATAGTTTCTCCATGCCTTGGCTCAATCTCTAAAAATCCCTTGCCTAATATTCTACGGTGAATATTCCATTGGAATCGATTAGTTACGCCAATCAGTAAGGAGTTTTCAAGAGTTACGCTTCGCCACTTGACACATTACATTATAGGCTGTAGAGGGAAATAGATTTTAAAATTCCTCTGCTTTCCTCTAAGTGTTTGTAGTTCCTAGTATACTATATCCCATATTGAATTATGATACTCGTCAATCCTTCCATTATTTATTATATGAAGTGTACTCTCTGCTAGTATTATCAACCTCTCAGCTTGTTACTACCTCTTGTGTCTACCGTTCATGTAAATAATTAGCCAAGTCGATTCTCATATTTTATATAGACTCTCCTAGAAACTGGCTTTTCTGAATATCCTATATAATTCTATAGTAGATGCTTTTCAAAGGTCAGAGGGTAACCGGATACTAGATTTAGTCATATTCATAAATTAATTCAATTAATGTATTATTTTGAGGAAATTCCTACCCATTGCATTAGCTCTCGGATTCAAATTACCAGACAAGATTCCGCGAACTAATCAAGTTAATAATAGAGGAAGCTGTAATTTACTATTACTGAACACATCCGTATGAAATGTCACTACCACTAACCACTACATTCTAAATGAGCACTCAAACCACTTCACCAGTGTCATTTTTGCCTAAGCGAATACTGCACACTAAAGGACATCGAATTTAAAATATTAATGTGGCCTATAAAGATTTAAGCTTTACTTATTCAATAAAATCTATAACAATTGTCTTTCTTTATCTGTAATTTATTGGAGTAAAAAATAATAGATGTTTTCGCAATCTACTCGGTAGGTAGCTAACATTTACCTGTATATAATGTGCACTATTTATATTACACTCTACCACTTACCACTACCCTTGCTCGAATTCGCACAAAGTAATTGTCTTACGAATGGCATAGTCATAATAAATGCTAAATAATAGGCAAGCAGCTGGAATTTGGAATTAGCTCGTCAATTGTGAATGTGAAACAGAATGATCTTGTAATATTACTATTAAGTATATTATATGAAATGACAAGGTAAGTATTGTCATAAGTAGTTATTACGTATTATTGTCCTGTCACTGGTGTCAATGCAATGTAATTGCAATCTAAATGGTGACTGTTGGATAACAAAAAGTACTACTGTTAGGACAGAAAGTCAAGATGGTTGTGATTGGTTTATTGGATAACGACTAGTATATGTCACATAATAGGCATTGGTGAGTTGTTTACATATACAGACAAAGTCCCTATGCAAGTATATACATTATAATGTACGTGTAAATGGATGTGAGTGCTTTTAGAGTGAAGGAGTAAGTAGTAATGATACAGAATAGTATAAAAATAATTCTGGCTAACGAGGAATTGTCCCATGGGACTGAGAAGTGAGTTGTGTGTTTATATTATTTGATCGAGTGTGTGTATTTAGTTGTGTGATGTGTGTAGTAGTGATGCTGTGGCGATGTTGTGAATGAGATGAGTTTAGAAATGGATCATAAATAGAATGAAAGAGAGGTCATTAGATTGAAAATGAGGAGTAGCTGATATTAGATTGTGAAAAGACAATCGTGTATGGCCAGGTCACTTTGGGTCATTGCCAACGTTAGTGACTCTGTTGAAGTGGTGAATGAAATCTCATAATTTTTGTTGTGTTAATTAGTTGGCCATGCGATGGGATGTGTATAAGATGATCCTGAGTTTATAGTATTATAGTGAGTTGGTAAGTATATACTAATGATAAGTAGTTGGATGTGTGTATGATGATGATGGGGGCAGGAGAGGACAGGAAAGCGGAGAGGGAGGGAAGATTACGTTGTTGTGTGTGATGTGGTGGTTGTTGTAGGATCATAATTCCATTACACCTGTTCGAGATTGAGACTCGAGTTTCTTAAGTCTTTCTTGAGAGAGAATGAGATGGTCTGTGATGTGAGTGAATTGAATCTTGTTGTGATGTTGGTTGTATTTAGTGTAGGGGTGAGCAGAGTCAGTGCAGGATCAGGGAAGATGCAGGGGTTGATTTCCTATAGCTCCGCTCAAAGAACAAGTTTTCTCCAGAGTACACCATTCATTCAAGAATTTTTTTATGATTATTTTCCTAAAGGTTCTCTTTATCAACTGACTCTTGTACTATAGTAAGAAAAAGAGTGCCTACTCAAGATCAGTTGACTTGAAGCTGGGCTGGAATCCACATATCTTACTTTGGTCTCGTCCAACTTTTCAGTGCTGAATGAATATTGAATATTCTAGGATATATACATAAACAACAGATAGATATTAAGACTGATCTTGAAACTATCTCCCAACATTCAATGGAGATCTGTCCCACTCATCTCAAACGACCAATATACTCACTACATTCTTTTCTATAACTACATACTCCAGAGATACTACGCGTGAACTACGCAAAGAAAGAGCTTCTTTCAGTGTTTCCATTTTGTGTTCTTTCAGTTTTAGTTATTCGTGTTTGTTTGTGCATCCGTAGTTACTATTTGGATTTCCAGTCCGGGGGAGTACCCAAGACCAAGACTCAGACACTTGCGATGTGTGCATGTGCAATTGTGAAACTTTGTACACAATAAACACTATCTCATCGGAGTGACATGAGCATCCATGATAATGTCGACGCAATAATAATGGATGGTGGCAATGGGAGTTTATTCATGACTCTTGTTGACTTGCCTGAAGATGACCAGATCGTGCCTGACCTTTTAACTTCCTGTTCTTCTTCCATTCTGGCGAGCCATCATTACGGCCATGGCGGCCCTGCCGTCGATTCCGCTGTCTTAACCACCGTTGACGTTGCACAGGTGACCCAACACTTTTCAACAAATTCCTCTTCAAAAATCAAATCTTTTCTACAGGATTCCTCAAAAGTAATCCTGGCTCTGGAATATTTTGTTGTTACACGCATGTGCTATGAAATGTTATCTTTGCGAACATGTATGTTTCAGTCACATGTCCGAAAATCTTGAATATTTCCTTCGGATGTCACGTAACTGAGTAATGCAGTTAATTAGACGTATGTCAGGTTTTCTTTGAGTCATGTCCACTGGCAGTTCCCGTAGTTTTTCCGTCCATGTGTGCAATTCCCTTTAATACTTTTAGTCAATAGATAAGTACTAGTGTCAACAGAAGATCTAAGCAAGTCTTCTTGGAGATGAGAGAGCAGTAGGAGTTGTAGTATTATGTACACACACACAAACATAATATGGATGTAGCACAGAATGTTGAGGTGAGTAGGTAGACAACGTCGTCTCCGAACCAATATCTTTGGGCAAACAACACACAAGATTTCCTACGTGTAAAGTGGAAAAATCCGTATAAAATAATCTAGCATATGGGTTCCTATTATGACCATTATCGAATCCACAATGAATATTATGGCGTAAGCTAATGTTAGCTTTTCTGTATGAGTGAGAAACTCAAACACAAAATACATAGTGCACGTTTTGTTTCTCTCACTCTTGTTATTGATGTGATGCAGTCTGTAGTACTTGTCTGTAGGGTTATCTTGTTGATTTTGTTAGTTTTGTTTCATTCCCAGTTGGAGACCCACTTATTGTTGAAGGCTTATGGCATAAGTAGTCAATCTGTAGTAGGAAATGGGAGATAATATTATTAGCAGATGATGTATCGACACTCTAACACGCACAACTATTATTAGTGTTTCTGCAAAGTTATAATCATAGTCTTTCATTCCTCCTCAACCCATTTCATCACAAATACTATTAGAGGTATACTCAAGGAATAAATACTACACAGATCTTCTTTTATTCACTTAAGTATTCTTTTTGTCAGGCTTTTAATTGGATACTGTCACAGGAAAATCACTATTATAATCAAATAGGAGAAATGAAGGATCATTTCCGACAAAAAATGCTTACAGAAGATAGAACGTAGAAAGACATAAAAACTCTGAGTAGTATAGCAAAGAACTAACAAAAAATCATTTACCTATGTAAGCAAACAGCAAACCCACTGCACATCTCTCAAAGAATATTATAGGGGCTACTTACAAAGTTACCACAATAAATAATCGCAGCACACTACACTTTAGACTTCTAATATACAGAACTTTGTGTCTCTACAGAGAATAAGTCTGCGTAGGCGTCTCATCCTCAGTCTAAACTTTTCTTCCATACTAACCACTTCAATCTTTGCATAAATGACTGCTGGACTCCCGTGCACTCATAAATAATCCATATTTCCATATCTATCCTTCCTATACTACACAATATCCATTTGTGTATAAAGCCATAACAGACAAACCTATACTATCTTTTTTACTCAACCAATAATAACTATCTTACATAGACCGAACTTATTGATGACATAATAGTACAGGTATCTTCTCATCTCAAATATTCTTCAATAAGGTGACTTCATTTCATTAGGTTGTAAAAGTGGATGAAATTAATTCTCTAATATCCAGCATAAACACACAGGGCTGGAAAGAATAGCTTATTTTTTATTTTATAGTTATACTCTTCTTGAAACGCACTCGCTGTGAAATAAAATTACTCTTTTGCCAGCATTAAAGAATTAAAGATTGAAAAAATGCCTATTTCATTCAATTGCAGACTTAACAAAGTCAATTTTAATTGAGGGCACAGTGCACTGCGTAATACGTCTGCTGTTTAGTCAGACACATTCGATTGTCATTTTTATTTAGGAATAGTATCCCCGTTGAATGTTGAATCATCTTGATCGAAACAAGAAATGACAAATCAGTGTATCAAGATTTAAAATGTCACGTTACAGTGTTATGGAAGTATGATCTGTAAAGTAGAGAGTGTTTGTCAGCATTTTTAACAAGTAAATTGTGATAATAAATATGATTGCTTGTATTGAGTAGAAACTATTTCTAAGGAAGACTGTGAATAAATGACTACAAAAGTATCACAGAGAAGAATAATATTTTAGCATAAAAACTGTTAAATCGTATTAAAAAAGTAGTTTTGGCCAATGAAGCTCATTGCTTTGATAAGTTGACTCTGCTCTAGTAAGTATCAATAAGTTAAATGTTCCATTTTATCAGTTAACATTTAGTTTGTGTTATAGAGGATAATTATATGAGGTTAAATCCAATTGAACTATGCTACATAGTACAGTACGCGTTGTTGTGTGCATAAAATAATATCCTTCCGTATTTAAAATGTTGGAATGTATATGTATTTACTATCTTCGGGGACAGATAAGTCGCATTAGGATTCCATTTGTCACTGCCACAAGCCGATATTATTTGAACTCATTCAAAGAGACTGGACGTTTTGTTTGTGTCTAATTTGCCACTAATTCCACCATTGGACAATAATCAGAAGAAAAACTGCCAGAAAAATGTCCCTGTCAGAATGGAAAATATGAAACGATGATTAAATAGGAATTCGTGTCTGTAAAAGCATATAGCACAGTGGCATGCTTTATTTCAGTAAAGAAACTGTAAACAAAGATAATAATATGGTCTGCTGCACTTGAATCGTTTGCTTTGTAGTGGATGCCACAAATATAAATCTCTGAGAGTGTATTGTTAACTGGGTTTTCTGTAGGCAGTTATTTCCCTATTATACCTCACTTTTATTAAGTAGAATAAGCATGAGTGATAAATAGATAAGTACCCACTACATTACATAATAAAGAATTGCTCATCCGTAGTTGCTTTTACGCATTACGTGCTCGACTTGAGCTTATAGACTTATGGGATTTGCTGGAGAAAATGAATTCCGCACAGAGCCCATTTTCGCAATTAGTTTCACTTTCATCCCAAACGAGGAAAACTCATGTTTTTTCTATGATATAATGAGAATATTATTATCTGTAGGCTTCTGAAAATGATCTGTAACCAGTCAGCAGTCGCAAATTTTGTAATCTCTACCCTGATAGCGATAACGGGTAACATTGATAGGGATAGGATAGAGATAGAGCCAAGAACGAGCATGGAATGATAATCATTGTGCCAGTTTATTTTCGTCTTCACAGTTGAATGTGTTTGTTCATCGTAATTTTTGTTTCTTCGGGGAATTACGATCGTTGATAGGATCGGCTTCCTGTGTTTCTAATACTATAGGCTTTGCATTTGTCGGTTTTCAGAGTGATTATTGTGGAATTGAATCCTAGGAGAATACTAAGAATAGCCATTCGTGTAAAGTGTTAAATAAACAAAGGTGTTTCTTTTTACAGGATAAAAATGAACTAGATATTTACTTGAATAAACATCGCGTGAAGCGTGAGTTCGGGGATCATCCCCAGAGTTCTGATGTTTCGCCAATGGTACCCGGTCCAAGAATGGGTATCCAGCAAACAATACCAAATTTCTATCCTGTGCCTATAAGTAGTCACCATCATCCAACAATGCCGAGTCCTAATTCAATTTATGACGATGTTTTCCTAAGACCTTGTCCTGTAGCCTTACCACCATGGGAAGATATAGGAAAACTGGAGACACAACATCACTCCGACGGATTTGGCGACTACTCTTCTGTCGGATCATCTGGAACGATGATCCCATCGATGATGGAAGAGATCCAGCCCCAAAGTTTCCTGGTGCAAAATATGTCTTACAATAATTCACAACTTGGTGGACCTGTGATGGACAACACTCAACCTCCTTATAGATACTCTAACTTCAAGATGAATTATGGAAATAATAATAACCCAAGGATGTACATACCGCCAACCCCGCCCAACTCCGAACCAGGTATTGGAATAGTGATGCCAAATCTTTATTTTGGAGAAATAAGAAAATGAATGGAAGCACTTTTAAGGTTCTCCAGGTTCCGACTCCCTGATAAGACGAACTCCTCCTCCACCTTATTTTAAAACGTCATCATCACCCCTTACCCGTGGGAGCACGTCAACGGCTGTTGCACCGGATAAGGTCCAAAATCCTCCTGGAATTCCGCCTGAGTCTCTTTCTGTCCAACCGCCTGTCACACCGAGGTACAACCGTAGAAATAATCCTGAACTCGAGAAACGGAGAATTCATCATTGTGACTACCCGGGTAAGAAAACTCTTCCAGAAACTTTTTATTATGTAGTTAACTCAGTAAATATTAGCAATATACAGCTGCAACAGAGTATGGAACCAGAAAGATGTATTTCTAGCTCTTTTCTTCAGTAGTAGATGAGATGAGTGATAAAGACATATCCAAGGCTTGGTTAGCCTTGCATGAAAATAAAAATATACACGTTCTGCTGGGAAAATGTTTGCAATCACATTAGCCAGATATTTCAGATATTCTTTATGTACAAAAGTAACCTTTACAATGTTATTAAGTACACGGACAAGTGTAAAATGTAGGTAAGTGTTCAAAATGAAAAGCTGTTAAACATTTTAATTAACTACTACTGAACGACTGATGGTAAGATTAATATAAATGGTAATTCAAAGATTACACACGTGTAAGAATGTGAAGATTACTTCATAATTGATGAATGGATAACAAATACATATTTAATTAAACTGACGGAGAAAGTCACTTTCTGCTGCATTCCTCCATTCTAAACATTAGGCGTTTCATTCATGTCTGCCTTCGCCTTTAGAGAATATGGAGGCACATATCTACGTAGCCAATCTAGTAAAAAAGAAAATGCAGCAGCGTGAATGTGATTTGTAATCTATGTGAACTCACAAGACAGTTACTTAATCATTCCGCATTACGGCCAATTATTGTCTGTACCAGTGACTTCTCTATCTAATATTCACGCTCTTGTATCTATGGACTAACTACTACCAGAAGAATGATTAAATCATAATAATCCATGTATTTTTAGGTTGTACAAAAGTATATACAAAGAGTTCCCACTTAAAAGCACATCAACGAATTCATACAGGTATGATCTGTTTCATTTATACATGCTTAATATCAAATAGCAATGCAACTATGTTTTTTCTTTAGATGCTTTCTTATACTGTAGTAAAATGAATTGTATATTGCAAATGAACTTGTGAATTATAAATATACTATTGATCTGATCCATTCAAATCTTGTTCACGATCATGTTATGAAACAATGCATGGAAAATCTGTCATTTTTACCCCGAATCCTGACCCTTTATTTGTAATATCTCCGTCTACAATGACAAAACGTTGAATAAAGTATACCTCGTCAACGCGCAACGGGCTATAACGTTAATTTTAACTATCCCGGAGTCGAAGGACAATTAAATAAAGATTTAATTTCATAGTACCATAAGTATATAGATTTATTGGATTTAAGGAATGATAGTATTAAATAAGACCAACAATATTCATTTGCTTAGCTTTCAATTTTTCAATTGCATTCCCCTATTTCCCTTCTATAGCTCTGATTCCTCTCCTCCGGATTCTAGATCTTGGAACTGGCAGATTTTCCATGACCGAATAAAATATCAGTTTTTCAAATGAAGTATACTTGATTGTTTGAGTTGAATATTTATATACGTATGGTATGATTGACATGTTGCAGGAGAGAAGCCGTATAAATGTCACTGGCCAGAGTGTCAATGGAGATTTGCAAGATCTGACGAGCTGACTCGTCATTATCGTAAGCACACAGGAGCGAAGCCTTTCAAATGTAAAGTATGTGAACGGTCCTTTGCTCGCTCTGATCATTTGGCTTTACACATGAAGAGACATTTACCAAAACCAGGAAAAAATCACTCAGCAGTTCAATAGTATACAATTCTCTTACAATATAAATGCTAAGATACATTGATATATAGACATAGNTGCTAAGATACATTGATATATAGACATAGCAAAAGTTATAGATAGTTTGGAATATTTTCTACTTATTTAGTATTTATGTTAGTTGATAAGGAGTGAATTGAGATTTTATAGAGTTTTACCCTTAAAAATAATTGTTTCCATTGAATGATTCTCTAAGAGTCATAAAATTTTATATCCACTCCAATTCTGTATTGAGTGGTCCAAAGACAATCTACTAGGGAAGAGTATTGCCGATTGCTTTAGATAAAATACAAGTTTTGCTATAGAACTGTCTAGTAAATGACAGTCTGTTACTTTTGCCAAGATAATAATGTTATGAAGTACTTAGCTGTGCACCTCTGTCGTTGGAAAGGTGGATAGATTCCCAAAGAGTACTGAGATACTAAAAGAACTACTATAATAATGTCGTGCTACATAAAAGACGATAGTACATGAATAAATGGTACTAGTGTACAATAATAGAGGACTTACTAATGCTATTGTTATTAAGATATTGTATACACTCTGCAGTGCACACATATATTTAGATAGAGAGTATCAGAATCACATTTATCTGTGCAACAACATCAAGTGGTTGCAAACGCCAGAATTACCATGAGCTAACCTTGAATGCCAACAATTGTGCCATTTCTTGCATAATGGGTACTCGTTTTAAAAAATAACTTGCTTATTAATAGACGCTACGTGTAGCAATGATTGCATTTTATCATATTGTTAGTCGTGTGTTAGTTATAGTCGTTGTTGGTAGCATAAAAATTGTCTACACAAGCTTAGTGTGTACTTACTAGAAGTACTATAATTACATTATTGTTAGTATAGTGTTACTAGATAGAGTAGTAATCTATATAAATCAACGGATTTTTGTGATGATTATTACTGTGCTATGTAAAAATTGCTTTCGATAGATTGATCTTCGGATTGGTGCAGAATACCACACACCAGACAAGACAAAGA
Organism: Tomocerus maximus; assembly: GCA_019776445.1. NCBI lineage: Eukaryota > Metazoa > Arthropoda > Collembola > Entomobryomorpha > Tomoceridae > Tomocerus > Tomocerus maximus. The sequence goes on along the minus strand of JABASH010001886.1, from coordinate 8,024 downwards.
TAAGAAATATGTAAAATAGTTCATTAAGAATCAGAGCATGTTCGAACTAAATGAGTCTTAAACTTGGCTTTGAACTTTGATTGAATTAGAACTTTGGCAGATAGCTTTAATATTTCGTACGCCTACTATAAACGACAAGCTCCAACTTATAGTAGAATAGACAGTGGACTAGTAAGATGTATTATGTATAGCAAACTTATTAACAACTATACTTTATACTTGGATTTAGTTATAGAGAGATCAATTGTTTAGGAGATTGTAATAGAGTGCTTACTAACTTAGCTTAAAGTTGTAATTATGTATTCCCGTGAAGAACAGAGGCTATGAGTTTAAAGAATACACCATTTTATGCTGATCAAGTCATTATTCATTACATATTATGTATAAATATAGGCAGATAAGTAGCTTAGTGTCTAGTTCGTTCATTTAAATCCCATTTTTAAGTGACTACCTAACTTGAAGTTGATATATAAGTAATTTTTACCATCTCTCATTGTGTAAGTGTAAGTTAAGTAGCTATATTTTATTTACTGTATTACTGAAAGTATATTATCCGCAATCTGCACCTCTCTTTATAATTTTAGTGTCTCGTACATACTTGTTTAGTATGTAGGGGAGTCTAAGGATTCAGCAATAAATATCACAGTACTCATTTAAACGATGATTTTCTTGCTGAATGAAATCTGTTTGACGAGCTATATACTATAACCCATATGATCTTATATACTGTTTTCTATATATAAATACACATTGTATACCTAGGGATAAGAGGTGAGGCAGGAAAAAAGAATAAAAATAGCCATAATACTTAAAGTAATATGTCGGGAGAGGGAATGGCAATGTGACACTGACGCTGGGGAAATAGACGGCGTCAGGTTGTCAACAAGACAAGTACCTACCCATAAGGTGGATATTATTGTATAATAGAGAGATTGTAATTGACGGGGAGAGTGATGTCCACCTTGCATGGACGTTAACTGTAGCGATAATCTGGCATGGCCTAGCCCGTACCTAAATTGTAAAATGTAAACGAAATGCAATCTAACACGTCATGGCACTTATCAGTCAATCAGTCCACTAGTGAGTTAGTACATAAAATGTATTGTTTCTCTTGTATAAAGTTAACGATAAGCCAAAGGAAGAAAAGAGTTTACGAAGTAAGCAGCTCAATACTCATAAAATGAATGTTTAAGAAGAAAGAATGGACGAGCACATCATATTAAATTACTTCATTGTGAAAAAAGTAAACTTGTTCGAGTACATCAACGGAGTGATGAGATTCGCAACAGTTCTTCTAGTACATGAATGAAATCCAGTACCCAAAACAAACAGATAAACATGCATAATATTTTATGCTAACTTATTCCTTAAACTTTAAAATCTATGAGCACCCTGTATACTTATGCATCTCTTATGTGTCTACGATACTCACTAAAAGTGTATAATTGTACAGCTCATTCACTTTGTACGTAATCTAATGTGCTGTGCTCCAGCGAGGTTGTTTATTAATTGAGAGTAGCAGCGAAGCAAATAATGTATAGTGTGTATGGACCAGGTGTTCGTTACCAGTTTTTTTTGTACAAAACTTATGTATTAACGTGCCTTAACACTTTATATTTTTGTTCAATAAAGTGCCATTCATGATCGAGAAGAGCTAATAACTGAGAGAAGACTCCACTCATCTTACTACTACACTATTTTATTATACCCAAACCAACTTTTCTGTCTGTCTGGACTTTGTTCGCATTTTTATCCACACCAAACGTTTCATTAAGCTCCTTACTTATGCATACTACTAATGAGAACTCATCTCCAAGAATTACTAGTTCACCCTCCATCCCACTCGGAAACTAAATGCTTCCCTATGCATCTACTACTGCAAAGCATAAAAAACAAAATTAGGAATCAATTTTACTTTCTCCCAACTGCAATCTTAAATTGATTGTTACATACTATATTACATAATATAATAGTCCAAGTTTAACTTGAATAACAAGCCAGTTTTTCCATCTGCCCCAGTCACTCTGCACTCTACAGTGTACCTATATTATATTGGCTGGTATATGCTAGAGAATCCTTCATAGATATTTCAGAACAAGGAAACCAAAATTGAAATTTTCATGCATGAAGTTTCTACTTTTTAATTGTATTTTTTATTTTAATGTCTCCAGAGTGAGATTATGAAATTACATTAGCATAATGAATAGTTAAATCATTCTATGAATACATTGTCCATCCAAGTGTTTTGCATATTCTACTTGAGTGTAACATACTTATCCATGTATCCGTACGCAGTATAATGTGTTTAAACTATAAAGTAAGTGATGCAGGTAGATAGATGTGTCTCGTATCTAGAATTTATTTTGGTATCTTAATCTATTCGCTCATTCACGATTAGTAAAAGGGTATCTGACGCATTGTTTATAATAAAATAGCATTAATCTGTAGTTAATACGTTGTAATTATGGGCTTAGAATGGCTGTAGGGATATATGATGGAGTTGTAATGGTATGATGATAAGTATAAGTGAATCTGGAATTGATTATGTGTACATGCCTCCATTTCCTTGAGTTTATAAAAATGTACGTGTCCTTCATTTTGATGATAATAATGAAGATAATGATAGATAGTGTTTTCTCACTTGGACAAAGCAGCCCTCTGCGGAGTGAACATACGTAGGTATGCATTTACATGAATAATTTAATTTTTGCAGCAAGTTTAAGAGTGAACCTTGAGTCTTGAGTTGAGTCAACAATTTTGCGAAGATCAACTTTAGTTTTGGTAATCTGGTGTGCAGGTTTGTAGAGTGGTCTCTTGTAGCGTGATGTAAGTAAAGGCTTATAATACGCAGATGTAAATAGTCGACACAAAAGGTAAGTATAAGAAATTGAGCATAAATCCACATTCTCACATGAAAGTAGTCGTCTTGGGATTATAAGACTGATATTAAGAGTTGAGTTTGTAATTGTTGTAATGTGGTTGGGGTTGGGTTGGGGTGGTAGTGTAGAGCTAATAGTATTAGAGAGAATCCATGAATGAATAGTTTGTGAATGCTGTTTGACATGACTTGACTAGGACTTATTTACTACAAACAGTCAAGTCAAGTGGAGTGAGGAGAGATAGAGAGAACTGGAATTCTTGAATGGAAGAAGATGAAGTTGGCTTATGGTTGGCAACAGAGGCAGGACAGAGCAGGACAAGACAAGACAAGACAGCAATGGCTATGAAATCAAATAACAACTAAACAACCCCTCAGGTGTCAAAATGTTCTCCGTCTGCCTGGCCTGCTCCTCTCTCAACTCGCATTTATTTTATCAACTGCTGAGCTTTGCCTTTGATTCTATTATTTTGCCCATTCGACTATGCGTATACTTGCATTATCTCAGCTCACATTTCTGATGAAGACAAAACACAATCACATATTGCAAATACTCGCATGAACTGAAGCCAAGTTGATTTTCATTCTCTCTGTGCAATAACATAGAATTATACTAGATTCATTTATAACATGGCTAAGTGGATATACAGTGTGAGTTGATGTACACAGACACAATCAACAGAGTCGACTTGACTAAAAGCATTTTTTACCTGTGCAGGTGTTGCTTACGTTGAGAGCTGTGAGATGCCTTCCAATTAATTGCTGAGCTGATGTGAGTTGGGTGAGATGAGAGAACCTGAATGAATTCTCTTTTCATGAAGTGCTCTTCTCTACATCTCAGTACGCTACAGCCGTTTTATTAGCTGTACTCTACTATATTATATTAGAGTTAAGTACAAGTTAAATGCTTTAATACTGTTAACATGTTCACCTAAACTCTTACATACGAGTTGGTAGATATAAGCGGGGACATTCCTTGTATACGTAATATAATTTGTTTTGTATTTATTCTATCACTGACTTGTACACTATTACAATATTCTCTATAGATAGGCAGTTTTTGTAAGTACGACTCTAACGCGACGGCATGTCTCATAAGTATTCTTTTTTCCTTTTTGTTCTATTGAAATTATCACCACCCATAAGTCGTAAGTAATGCGTTTTAGAGTGATTTACATGATTTGCGAATCAAAAGAATATTCATTGGGAAGACTATACATTTGTAGGTATGTTGTGTGTAAAGAGTTCATTTGTACCGTTTTTCAATCCTTTACACTGATATATTAATGTGTACATAAATATTCACACTATTAGTAGTGCCTGTGCATGCTATTAACTTTCTTAGGAGCTTTTCACGTCCCGTTTTTTTGTTATGCTCGTGTTGTTGTAGTTGTGATTGTAAATGAAAAGCATAAATAGTGAGATTTGAAAGAGATAGATTGTTGTGATATAAGAAAGAGGACTTGTAGACGAAGTTTTAAGTATCAGAACCAGCCAGCAAGAAGCCTTTACGGTTTATTGTTGTTTTTATTAAACATTTGAACAGAAGTCAGTAGTCAGTATTAGTGGAAAACAGTTCATGATAATTGAGGTCCTTGTAGCACATGGTCTGTAAGCGTAATAGGTTCCACTGGTTGATGAGTTGATGGATCTTTTTTAGAAAAGATTAATAAAACACGGCTACTATTTATATTTACTTAGGATTTGTCAAAAGGTTAACAATCTATTAACTATTCGTCCGTTTTCGAAGAACCCTGTATACCACCCGTGGCTTCTGGGTATGGATCTGGCTCAGCGTTTTCGGGAGGAAGAAGGACAAAGGGAACTTTCACGTTTTGACACAGAGACAGTCCACCCAGAACAAGCTTAGCCTGACACAAAATAAAAAAAAACTCATTTTGTACTTCCTTAATTCACGAAACGTGAAAGCTCACAAGGATAATTATTATAATCTCAAGCACTCACTGCTACTTAACAGAGAAATAATAAATTAGATTCGTATAATTAAGAGGATATTCTACAGGATTAACAGATAAGAACGAAGATATAATATGCATGCATATAATTAGATAACATTTACCTTAACATAGTATGAAACAATTATGGCGAACACGTTGCGCGAGCTCCCCGGACTAGTTGAAGGTATTACATTTTCTAATAGGTTCTCCACCAACGTTGAAGGAGCAAGAACAGGATCCCTACCAAATGCTTCTTCTAAAGCCAACCATTGCCTCGCAGGTCCTCTCGTCGGTGCCAAAGAATATCTCTTTTGACACGAAGCTCCAGGAACAAGAAGTATCTAATGTAGCAAAACAGAGTAGAATTCGCCATTAAGAATACTAATGAGATGCATTACATCATAAGACTGCGATTTCATCTGTCTGAACAACTTATTTCTTAGTTCGAACCGTGTCATCGGCACATCCAACTGTGTTCTTGAACTTTCCCGAGGTAAACATGCATACATCTACTTGCTGAATCAGTGAAACCTAAACAATAAAGAAATCCTTATTACAAATAGCATCAACCTTATTATGTTCATAACAATTTACTGCACGCGTTTTCGTGGTTCTTCCCTAATTGTGTATTATTAAAATCATTGACAGAAAAATTATCTGTGTATAATTAATTGTGCTAAACCAATGTTTATAATCACCAGAATTCGGCGTATTGAACTTCGGCTATTATTTTGCACAAATATTTTCACTTCCAATTGCTCTCCATAACGGACGGCATTTTTATTGAGTTCGCATTGGAAGCGTATTTTTCCTCGGCTTAGGAAAGTTGGGCGAGACTCGATTGATCCCTTGAGCTCATACGGAACTGATAAACAAGGCATTTGCACCGCTCGAAGAGCCAATCGTATGAGATGTCTCCGAGGTGGTCTTTCTTCGGGACGCTCAGCTGAATTATTCAATTGTAATCATTATTGTAATTAATTAACATGGATAAATGTGGACATTAAAATAGTTGATAAGATACCGGCGTAAATACGAAGATCGTAGATGGTTCCGATGGGTGAACCTTTGTAGGGTTTAGCAGGAGCTAGAAGAACACTCGGCGGGGGTGGGAAAGCTCCAAGACCTACAGGTCCACCACATAATACAAATGGGATGGAATCGATAGAATCGGATGTTGCTGATGCTTTCACTCGCTCCAGTAAAACGGCCTACAGGGAGAAAAGAATTATTAATGCATGGATCCGTCTACCGGGAAAAAGATTTTCTCGAGAGCTATGGAAGCAGTTAAGGAAGTGGAAGTACTTGTAGTGGTGTAAGGACGTCATCTTCATCCTCGGGGTCTTCAGGGTCTTTAGTGAGAGGTGGCCACAATTGTTTTAGGGCTAGAATGGCTTCATTGCAAAAACGGAGTCCTAAAACTTCTTCGTCTTCTCTACCGTAACGAAACGTGAGCGTGATTTGGCCCCAAATTCTAAAATTACTGCTTACATTTTCCATGAGAGAATTTTTATCTAAGACCAGAACTCCGCGGAGAGGTTCCAAATGTGTGCCTTCCACGGTAAGCGTTCTCGTCCCCACGTAAACAGCTAGGCCCCCATTCGATGCACACTTTTTGTACACTCTAAACATTTATGGAATTTCATCAGATTTCAACTCAGCCAATAGCATCTGTAGTTTATACACATTCATTGCCATTTTCATTATCCTTAGTTTCAGATATCACTGACTGAAAAAGTTACTTACACCAAGAACTAATTAAATGGATTTTATAGAGAGCTATGGAATTTACGCCATTTATTGCAATCCTTGCAGGCGTTATTATAGCAAATGATTAAACATGTAGATCGTATCAGTTTCAGAAATAAGACAGTCCATTACCAGATACAAATACATAGCGCCCGGTGATTTGTGAGATACATACGAATGAAAATAAGAAATAAGAGCCATACTCAACTCTAAATTCGGTGTATATGTAAAGATAACCTGCACTTACATACGAAGGTATCGCATTTCTAGCCTTTCTTCATTCATCTGAATCCAAGTTACTTTGTTAGGAGTTGGATATGTTTTATGATAGTCAGAAACTCATTAGAGTAACTGCAAGGCTAACCTGACCTACTGTAAGCAGTTTTATGATGATTTTTTATAGTTTTGCTCCTAATAATCTAAGAATAGACTAACCGCGATAAATATCTCAGACCTCCGAAAGAATTGAGATTTAATTACATACAATGTTTTCTTAGAAATGAATGATGCTCATGAATTTTCTCAGCTTTGCAAAATCACAAGTCGTTATGAAGTTGAATGAGAAAGGAGCTACATTGTCTGGATAGTTTCTACTGCTGCGTGACAGTTCCTGCAGTCGAAATAAACAAATTGGACTCATTTTCAAAGTAAACTATATTTTGATCCATCTACAGACTTTGTCATCACAGTGAGGAGTTTGCAATCTGTGTTACAAAGTTACAATATATACAATGCTAGTATAATCCAAGTAAAATATATATTTCATACAGAAAACTTAAACAAGCATCAAAATGCAAATCATGTTTGAACTTTGTTAGCTGTTTGCAAGCCCTTTGTAGAAGTCTTAAATTTATGAGGATTCATATATAGTTGTAAAATACTTTGAAATTGGTATACACATATATCATGTATTATCGGAACTGTTCAGGTATTCTCTTCGGGTGTGCTATAGTTATTAAGGTAGACAAGCGTACAAATTGCTATCATAAATTGTGAGAGATTGTATTATGGAATCTATATCTAGTACCTATGTACACAATAATAATTATAGCATGAAATGTATACGATTCTTTATATGAAAAGTAGCTAATAATACGGAGCAGACGCTAAACTGTGGTTATCTGAAATCTGAACTGAAGTGAAAGTAAAGTGCTGTGAAAATAGGATACTTTAAGTAAGTAGTTTGATATATCACCCAAATCTATTCAGAATATGACCCTAGATATTCAATATGCAGGAAGATAGTGACAAGAACATGCAAAATGTCAAAGTTGCCAAAATCCTATTTTAAGATTCTTCGTAGACTCATTTTACACCGTGGTAAAACCCTGGAACATTCAATAAAAGTCCCATTCAATGTCCTGCAAGCTAAAAAGACCTCTCTGTGTAGATTACTATAATTAAAATCAGGGGAAGTATGTTTGTAATTTAATCCAATA
>JABASH010001885.1:0-23086 GCA_019776445.1 Tomocerus maximus | reverse complement strand
AATCAAGTCTGAATCACCGTAATTTGTCTCGGCTTGTAGACGCTTATCAAACTACCAGTGGAATTACGCTCATCAATGAATTGTACAATTAAATCATTTATTTTATCTTTATATTGAAACTATTTTATTTACAATAATATTTACTAAAATATTTATTCATTCCCGTGATTAGGTCTAGTGGAGGAGAGATTATGAAATACTGGCTTACCACTGAAAGTATTTCGGAAGACGAGTTCAGAGGGTACATTAGAGACGTTCTTTACGGTTTGGAGTACATGCACGACCGGAATATTGGCCACATGGGACTAACTGTGAGTTTCGTCTCGAATTCAATATTTTGCCAAAAATATTTTTAGCTTCATGAGTTATTTTGTATGATAGCCTGGGGACTTGATGTTTTCTCATCCGAACACACGGACAGTTAAAATCTCCGACTTTGGATTGGCTCGTCGTGTGATGAACAAGTGGCAACCTCTGGAATACGGCCAACCGGAATTCGTTGCTCCTGAAGTTGCATTAGGTCAAGGAGTTGGCCTTCCCGCTGATATGTGGTCTCTGGGAGTGATCACTTACTTGCTCATCAGTGGACGATCTCCGTTCAGAGGAAATAATGACAAGGAGACACTGACCAACCTTAAAGTATATTATTTAGATACTATAAATGTTAGAGTAGGATTATGAAATTAATGACTAAATTTTTGTATAGCTGCCCGTGTGGGACTTCGACGAAACTTTCGTTGGCATATCTGATGATTGTAAAGATTTCATTAAGCGATTGATGACCTTTGACCCGTACGCTAGAATGGATGTCAAAGGAGCTCTCAGTCATGCTTGGATGAAGAAAACTATTGTTTCTGACTACAAAATACGGACTGATCGCGTTTCTTCCTCTTACGAACTATTAAGGTGCCTGATTAATTACACATTTATATGATAATTAATAATAATAATAATAAATAATTATTATTATTCGTAGAAAATGGTACGACAATGCCAACTGTCGAGACATCTACAGAAGAAGACCATTGGCAGGTGCCTTCACCCACCCTTCGAAAATGGTGTACCCTCCAGGACTGGAAGACACTCCTGAGAGAGCATACAGTCCGAAGGAATACGGTGTTGACAGCTACCCTCGACCTGACCTTGACTACGAGATCGGAGTAATCAAATCAGAGTCCCAGTTAGTACTCAATTTTTTAAACCACCATTATTTCAGAATTTAATTTGATGATTTACGTATAATTTATGTAATTGTGGTGAATAGCTACCAAAATGGACCGGACACGTACCTGTTGCAGTTGAGGGACGCTGACTTCCCAGTTAGACTTCGTCAGTACATGAAAGTTGCTGCCAGTCGATCCCCATCCTTTGCTCTGCAGATTAAGGGAACAACTTTCGAAAGAAATGTAAAAATTGCTACATTATATACCGTATTTAAAGAATTAATTGGATCAAAATAGTTGACCCAGGGGGCACTTGGAAAACTAATTTACATGCTTAATAGTTCACCCGCTTCCGGGTCAACTATTCATGTTTCGCATCGACGACATATTTCAAACAATAAGTTAATTCGGATAGTAGGGCAAGCATAACCAAATTATAAGTAATTATAGTTGTCTGATCTTAATGAACTTGTTAATTAGATGCCGGTGATACGAGAGCGTCGGCGCTTTACGGATGTCATGGATGAAGAAGTTGACGATGAAAGAAAGACGCGAATAAGTCAATACGGAGATGGGCCATGGAATTCTGAGCCGAGGAGGTTGCGGCATGAAGTAGGGGCAAGGCTAGACACCCACGCAGAGGCGGACGCTTTTCTATCCATGAAGAGGGACGGAAGAGAACCGTTCTTCAGAGCCAAACCTCCACTCTCCTACAATTTCCTACCCGAAACCGAAGTGGAAATTGCTGTCGTTGTCGATGGCACTCCAGAAGCTACCGTTCAGTGGTTTAAGTTAGTCACTTTTTCAATTCATTTTATTAAGAATGACTAAATTAAAAGAAATAATTTAATATTATTTTAGTTATTATAATCATAGTCTCAGTTATCTCCTTTTAAATGGTTAATTAATCATTTTGTGGTGATTTGCAGAAATGACTTGGTGCTGACGGACACAGCAAGAATGAGTTTGACAGAGAAGGGGCTTAAAATCAAGAACGCAAAGGAAACCGACGGAGGTCAATACAAAGTAGTGGCCCGTAACAAGAACGGCCAGGCCATTGCCCGTTTCCGGTTGAACTACATAACCGGAGAGACGCAAGAAGAGATAAAACAAGAATTAGACTACTCAGTTGAGAAGAATCCAATAGAGAAAAGTGATGCGATTGAGACTGGAGGGTTCCAGGATGTGAACGGGAAGTTCAAAAGGAAGGACAAACTCCTCCTCTTCGAAGACGCAAGTGGCAAAGAGTTTGAAGTGCTCCGAAGTCTTCGCCACGTTCATATTGCCAATCTCACCAAGGCTTTTGGCAACTTTTGTGTCCTGGAACTCGGGGACGGGGAGTGGGCGGATGTCGTCACTGTTCTCAGTCAAGGCGACTACAACGAAAATATCCTTTCCACGATTCTCATTCAGGTTCATTTTATTCATCGCTAATATTATTCCAATGCATATTCATGCAAGTTGAGGAGAAATAACACTCGTGCTTACTTAAGACTTGTCAGGTGGGATAAAAATACAAACGAAACTATGTTAACCAGTTTTTTAAACAAGTTAGTGTAAACAAGTTAAAAGTTATCATGATTCAGAATCATGCTAAGACTGAATGGAACATGTTATGGGTAACCTGAGAATATATAGACAACTATTTCTCATGCCAAAAGTCTTTGATTTAGGACTCGGTTAGTCTTTATGATGCTAACCAGATCAATTTCGCATTTAATGAGGTTCCAACTTTTTTATCGTAGAAATATTATGACATTTGTAAGCAACCAACATTCACATCTCATCTGACTACTACGGAGAGAGTGCAAATGCAATGGCAATGCACAATTATGTGAACTGTGAACGTGAACATAAATAATCTAGCACAGTGCACTGCGTATCAACTTCTGTTTCAACCTTTCAACGCAATCTTCCATCTAATCCAACATCCAACCTCAACGCAAGCAATCTCACGATACCCATATGAGTCACCTAAAATTATATTAAGCACTTATAAAGTAGCACAGACAATCCTATAGACCACAATACACGTTTGAGCGTACATAGTCGATATAAATGTATTTACTATACAGAAAAGATAAGATACATACATTAGTTTTCATTGCGTTCTGTTAGGTAAGGTAATGATTATCCATTGTTGGTATTTAATAATAATTTGGTTATTTGCAGACCCTTGACGCGTTGCAGTACCTTCAGTGGCGTGGCCTTGCCCTCCTCAACTTAAATCCCAAGAATATCCTCATCAACTCCATTCAGAACCCGTATGCCAAAATTGTCGACTTTTCCGCTTGTCAGAGCGTCTCCAAAATTGGCAGTCGTTGCCAACTTCGTACTCCCGTTGAATTCGCCGGTAATTTATACCTACTCACTTATAACTACAATCTAATTCAGAGAATAATGATTAATTAATATGTTACAGCCCCTGAGCTGTTGAATGAGGAGAATGCTCAGAGTCAGAGTGACATTTGGTCGATAGGCGTCGTCCTGTACATCTTACTGTCCGGAGTGTCTCCATTTTTAGGGGAGTCGGAAGAGGAGACGAAGCAAAATGTGACCTACGTCCGCTTCCGATTTGAACATTTGTTCAAAGAAGTGACTCAAGAAGTCACCCGCCTCGTCATGCTCATCTTCAAGCGATCTCCACTGTATGCCATAATAATATTTCTAAAATTAAGACACTTTTTCCTGTCACGCTCACGTCTCTCTGTGTTATGTTATCAACTTTCAATTTCAATCCCTCGCCTCATTGCCTCTCGTTTACTTTCCTCCCATGCTTATTCCTATTCTAATTGAACGTGCTAACTGGATTAGTGTAGACAAGTTTTGTATACATACGCAATTTTTGGTGTCAGGCTGTGACTGCACAGATATTTTCACTTAACGTTGGTTCAAGAAGATTAATTTTTTGTATAGAGTTACGACGTGATTGTGTAAAGAAGAGATAACTTTCGCTTATGCTGATGATTTAATACGTTTTTTATTCCTGTGTTTTATAACAGAAAGCGACCGAGCGCAGAGGAATTGGCTGACCATCGCTGGTTCTTACCATCCGACTTCATGTCCAAGAAACGAGAGAGGGCCGTCTTTCCTGGAGAGAGACTCAAGGTATGTTTAAGTAGTTAGTGCCTGTCTGTGCCTCTGAGTTAATTGGAAAAAGTGGTGCAATTAGAAGATGCGGAGTTGATTTTTAAGTGTAATAGATAATCTGTTCTGGTTGAGATTATTTTTGAGTTTAGTAGGTGGGTGAGGAGATGCGAGGAGATGTAAACAAAGATTTCGTGTGTTTCTTGTCTAGGCCTACCTGAACAGCCACTAGGCCATCGTCCCATAAACCCAGCAGCCCATTAAAGAAGATCACCACTCACGAGTAGTCAAGTAGAAATAAACTTTCTAACACACTTACTATAAAAGAACAAGTTCACATCTCAACTCATCTCATTGTCAGTTCAACAAACACCATGAGGGCTGCTGTCTTTGCTGTCGTACTGCTTTTTTGTCTTTACACCTTATCTGAAGGAAAACCATACCCCGACAATGCCGCCAGCTCCACCGGTAATTAAATAAATATAATAATTAACTAAATACAGTAGTATTTCATTGTTTTATTATTCATTAAGGTCACGGACATCATGGACACGGTCGGGTTCAAATAAAAGTATACAGAGGACAGTCTAAACCACATGGACACGGGCACTACGGTCATGACTACTTTGCTCCGTACGGCTACTGGGTCCGTCAACCTCCAGATCACTCACATTATGGGCATTAATCTCAAAAATAACTTATAAATAAAACCTGTTTTTGTTATCTTAAATGTTACTCCTCGCTCTCCTCTTCATTATTGTTGTTAAAAATTAAACCTTTTGTTACAGTATATTAATATATCTTTCACATAAAACATCACCAGCATATTTAAGTCATTCATATTTAATCTCCGCAAATATTCACGATTTAAAGTTAAACTAAAATTATTACGTTTCATTGCATTTGATGAAATAATCAATGCCAAATGAATTAAATAAGTAGATATCTTTATTCATTTGATTTTTTAAAAAAGCATTAGGCAAGGCACTAAACAAGAAAGGAAGGTTTTGACTGAAAATTTTGAAAATCTGATAAATAACTTGAGGAAATAATGGCACGCACTGAGGTCACCCACTTCCCCGCAGTTGGCAATGGAATTGTAGTACTGAGTGAAATGATACAGGAATGAGTAAGTATTATTCTCGTGCAAATTATTCAACACTGTTACAACACCGATCGTCATCACGTAACCGTCCACACTCTCACCCGACTTTTTTGGTGCAAACGTCCCTGCAATAAAATAATCTTTATTATGTAATCTGCTGCAATTAATAATTAATTCAATCTGATTATTACCCATTTCTGAGGAGTATTGACATTTCCTTAGCGTCTGAGACACACTCAGAGCCAAATACAATGAAAAATATTGAATCGGGTTAGTCGTTACGTAAATTTTATTGATTGGATCCGTCAGACCGAGGAGTTCTGATTGCAGTTGGACCTCAAAACTCATATCGTCTGTTTTCTCTTTCGCCAACAAACTATATACATGCGTAACAAAAAATAAAATTATCATAAAATTATTACATTAAATTATTACAATGTAATAATGTAAATAGAAAAAAGGTACCTATTTATTTGGAAGAAGGAAGAATAAAGGTGCTTTGCGTGGAAAGTGGCCTGAACTCGAAGAATGTACAAAAGACGCTTCCTCAGTAGTTGCAATTGACCAATTTTTAAAAGGTCGTTGTGTTTCACATATTTTCCATGCCAAGTCGCGTACTGCCTCGACGCATTCGCTATTATTTATAATATCATTAATTATTAGTTAATTATTAACAATTCATATTTACACTCCAAAAATAATCACTCAATAATTTTAAATCATTTCTAAATTACTTACGTATCAATTTCGAATTTTGCATTTCCGGAATTAAACTGACTAGCTGATTTTGCGTAATGTCGCTTTTCACACTTGTTAAATATTTCTAAATGAAATAAACAAAAACAACTAATCATAACAGCTTTTACATAAATTCCTGAAATAGTACCACTGTTTTACTTTGGATTAATAGAAAATGAAATATGATTTACGATTTAATATTGAGCATACCTGAATGCATTGACAAAGAACGAAGCCAATTAGTTCGTAAAGAGAAAAGAGTCCAACGGCATCAAAACAATCGAAAATCAATTGGAAAATTTCATGCCCCAAACTGAGGGCTTGAGTCTTTGCACAGTACCAATTGTCACTCACGTAGACATTAGTCTTAAAGTCCGATAAATTCAAAAGCTCTAACAACAATTTATTCAGAAATGATTCTTCTTTCAAGACGATGGGAACTTCTTTCGACTGATAAATGGAATTCATCGAAAGAATTTTCGTTTTTTTGTAGTGATTCGTCACGCTGTTAAAACAATTTATTTAAATAAAAATCTTAAATTGTGGAATAAAATATCTTGAGAAAAACATCACCTTTCCAAGTTTATGTTGACTAGTCGAGACAATTCTTCGTGGTAAATCTACGAATTAAATATTTTTTTTTTTAATATACTCAAAGCATTAAATATTAATTTTGGCTTTCGATATTTTTAATGTTGTTACCTTCAATCCGACAACCCCAACATAGTCGCCAATGTATTCAAATGATCGCTTGATGCCTTCAACTTTGACCTTTAAAAAATTAAAATATTATTTGCAAATAAATATTCCATATGTTTAATATATTTTGTAAATATATATTTTTTAACACTTATTTATTACTTTAACTTCCCCCAAGGAGGAAATGGATTTAAATTCAAATAAATCCGAAAGTAGTCTGATTAATTCCTTTCTCAGTCCGTTCTCCAATAATTTTTTAGGGTTAATCCACACCGTCCCAAGAAGAGTCGACTGCATTTTCAACAAACTTTGAGTTTGCACAGACATCCGATTGGTCAAA
Organism: Tomocerus maximus; assembly: GCA_019776445.1. Taxonomy (NCBI): domain Eukaryota; kingdom Metazoa; phylum Arthropoda; class Collembola; order Entomobryomorpha; family Tomoceridae; genus Tomocerus; species Tomocerus maximus. The sequence goes on along the minus strand of JABASH010001885.1, from coordinate 15,954 downwards.
GAAGCAACCTATATAATCCACATTTAAAAAATTATTATTGTTAAAATTGTGTATATTGATAAAATTATTATTTACTTATTTAATTAAATAGCGGTTACAAAATTAAATTTTATTTAATTAAATTTTTGTATTCGTAAAATATTTACTTATCTGAAATTCCATTGAAAAAAAATTATTACCATTTATTAATTTAATCGAAATCACGTTACTAAAATTACATTTGTTTAAATAATTAATTATAATAATTTATAAAATTAAGTATTTAGTACTTGAGATATTGGTCAGAAAGATATTAAAGATTGAGATATTAAAGACCTGAAATCTTCCTTGAAGAAAAGAAAATTCTTTGACTTTGTCTTTATCCAGTCTCGTCGGAATCTCTTTTAGATTTGTCTGTAAATGTATAATCTCGTCTAAAATACTCAAAACGGACTCTGGAATAATTTGAAGGATTTCTTGCATGTAATTCACAAGTTCTCGGGAATAATATTGAGATATTCTCATCAGGTCTTTTGATTTTCCAAGTCTTAGTAATGGAATGTCCAAGGAATTTGAAAGCTATTTAAAATATAATTATTATTTACATATCCGTAGCATATATTAAAATAAACTGAAAGACGCATTTATATATACTTTAAGAAAGACATCTCGGAGGGAGTCAATGTAGAGGGGCTCTTCGACAATTAATTGTTTCATCAGACCATTGAAGACTTTAATGAGGCCGAAGGCATAGCCCATATCTCCGATGATTTGCATCGATATTAACAAATCTTCATTCAGATTACCCACTCTGATCATATTTTGCAAAAGTTTTATCACATCGTTGATCCAATCTTTAGCCTGACTTTCATACAGATTGTGATATTCTAGAAATAAATCAATAAATAAATTTTTGCCACTAAATTCATTATAAATCTACAAACTACGCGCTAATTAAACTGAAACTAAACGAAAATTTCAAAAAAGTTAATTCTATTTATTTTTTTCTTGTCCATGTTTCAATTTACTTTATATCTGATAGAAACATAAATTAATATTTAAACAAAAATAATTTATTTGTATTAAACGAACCCAAAACTCCTCGTAATGCTTTGACAATGATGGTGATCTTATTGCATGACAAATTCAATTCGCCGTAGTTTAGGGAGTCGACATGGGAAACTTTAGTGTCAAACCAAACTGATAGCTTATCATTCTTGTCAATTCTGGTCAAAGGTCGATTTCCACTAAACACTTGTGACAGTTCCACGAGTCGTTCTTTCGCTTCTCTCTTCATTTCCGTCCAAGTCTCTTCCTTTTTCTTCAGCAACTATATGCACGCAATTATTAAATTATTTTGCGTATTTAATACATCATTACATCATCGTCATTATTAGTAACTATTGTGGCAGAACAATTTATTTAAAAGTACCTCTCGATACTGAGATTTTACGTCCTTTTCCAGTTTCGATAAGGAAACCAGCAAAGTTAACAATTTTGCCCTGTCGTGCTTTGATTCTGTCACTATCCCTTGGATTTGCTTTGATTTTTTGTTTGGATTCGTGTCTAATCATAATTAAAATATGAATTTTTAAGAATTTATTTTGACCTTTAATACTTATTTATTAATAATTTCTTATATTATTTTTATTAGAAACTATATCACTGAAATTACATAAATTGCTCAATTAATTAAATTATTTTTATTAACTTATTTAATAAATTAAATTATTCAAATTATAAATTGGATATCTTTAAATATTGCATTAATTAAATTAGTGAAAAATATAACTAAATACCATTGCAATGGAGAAGAAGCCAGCGAAAAACGACATTTCCTTCTCTAATTAAATCAAGAATTTTTGCAGACTTCTCCAGTAATAATTCTTCGCTCAAGTCTTTTCTACATTGCTCCAATTCTGTTGTCAGTCCCTATTAAATGTCCTCTTTTATTATTTAAACGTCATTTCAAAAATATGTAGTTAATTAATATGATAAATGACTAACGTCAACTCTTGTGCCATAAGGAATGGACTTTAATTTCAATTTATCCAGTAACTTGACAGACTTAAAGGGTCCCCACCAGTCAAAAAGATTGAAATTAACAGAAATGTAGACTGGGACAACGAAAGAGTCAAAGAAAAATCTGTCGACAATCTCTTTCATTTCATTCAGGTCGTTAAGATAGTCAGTGAAGAAAAGGACAATTGTTATCAGGGACGCTTGCTGCGATAGAGCCGTGGAACGCTGTGAAGGATCCGGGTAGTTTAAGGAATTGTACAAATCCGCGGATTTTAAATGCTTTAATATTTTCTTAATCACAGACTTTTCTGGGGCCAGTCGACTAAACATTGATTTAAAAAAAATAGAAAATAATGTCACCAGATGAATTTAATTTTTAAATCAACTAAATTATTCAATGAATTAAATTTTAAATTCTTATTAATATTAATAAGATTTATTAACAACCCGTTAAATTTTTTTAAATTTTTAGATAATTTTAAATTTTAAAATTGTTAAAACTTTTTAATCATTTAAATTTTGTTATAATTTAATTATTAATTAATTAGTAATTTTAATCCAAACATTTTTTAAACAAATTAATAGATTCAATATTCAATTATTAAATTGAAAATGAAATTAATTAATAGTTAAATTATCAAACCGTCAAACTTGTCGATTAAATTAATTTAACGGTAAAGTTACCTAAAATAGTCCACGGGATAATTCTTTTTTCCCGTTGTTCTAAAAAGTTTGCAGACATCATCAACATTTGTGTCAAAGTTTTTTCCTCCCGAAAACCGGTAAAATGAAGTCAGCATTCGCTCCCTGACAATTCCTTCAATATTTTCGTCAATCAGGAGCAACATTAATCCATATAAATAGACACTTTCACACTGAAAAAGAAAATTTTAAAATATACTAATTCCTGAATTTAAATTAAAATTTTCTTAAAAAATACACGTACGAGTAGTTGTCCTCCTTCCAGATTGGTAAAAACTGAATCGACCGACGTCAAGTAGAGTTCTTCAATATCTTCAATGAATTTATTCACTTCAGTGATGTACGAGTAAACAGACTCAAAGAGATCAAAGAAATCAGCTAAAATCGGTTGATAGTTTTCATTCAACTCTTCGTCAAGCTCCGACAAACTCTGTAAATTGGTAAATATTTTATTTCAGGTGTCAAAAATCATTTTATTTGTTAACAATATTTATTTAAATTTTATTTATTTTAATAAATTTTCAGCCATAATTTCATGGAGATTCTTAATGACCTGATTCTTTTCCAGATTTTCTTCAAATATTTCTGCATTATTAAAATAACTGAAATCCTGAATGACATCAGTGTATTTGTTTTTTGGTAGTCTGCCAAATAAAACCTAGTGTTATTTATGATAGCTTGAATTTATTAAATGCTTTTATATTGCTAATATAATTAACATTTTGATGCAGTAAAAATATTTTTTAAACCAATTAATTGACCAAAATTTTGTTCATTTTAAACCTACCGAAATATATCTGGAACAGAATTCTTCATTCTCAAAATATCTGCAATAATTACATTTCCCTTTGACACGATAGCCAACAGGCTTTGTCCGCAAGGACTATTCTCGTTTAAAAAATCGGTCATCTTTTTATCTCAAAAATGAATTAAAAAAAAATTCGCTCAAGTATTTTTAATGTTTTTATCCAATCTAATAGTACATGTACTTGTGTTTCTATTCTAAGAATTGGATGACGACAATCATATTTTACTTTTTCATCAGGCCATTTTACTATTAAAAATTATGAAGATAATTTTTTTTTACATTCTTATGAAATTGCTATTTGGTTTGGAAATGATTGTCAGAAATTCGCCCAATTCTATTTTTGCAAATCAAATTACGTCGCAAAAAATAGTAATACCGCCATTTCTCCAGCGCTAGAATAAGAGACATTCAAATCGACGGACCGGATTAACAGAGACAGAATCTACATCTGTACTCTCTACACAGCTACACACGCTAACACATATCAAAACAAAGTATTTTATTTAGATTCTGCATTCATGAAATAATTTTCTAAAATTTTTCTGAAATTTTCTAAAAACTTTTAAAACTTGTTAGAACCAAAAAAGTTTTTATATAGTTTTACAGTTTAACTGATTTGTTCTGTTTGATATTTGATATTATTTAAAAAAATAGTAAAGTTTCTGCCGAAAATGGAGAATGTGGTTTGGTTTGAGTTTTTGCTGAACAAAGATCTACTGCTAACACATTTGCAGAAGTCGAATCCGGGTATTATATTTTATTTTTTGCAATATGACGGTTTTCCTTGTTCATTGTTAAAATTATTTTGATTTAATCGAAGTGTGATTTACAAAAATGATTATTAATAAATATTAAATGATTTTAAAATAGATCCACCTCCCTTAATGCTGCTTCAACAATTTATTGCCAACATAGAAAAATGTCCAGAAGACATGGACGAAATGCATAAATTGCACAGGACAAAGAAAAACAATAGTCTTCGTTTAATGGCACTACAGACAGCTGCATTTCTGGAATGGGATTTAGATGTCTTTGTCACGTCAGTAAATCGTTTCTTTTTGATTGGAAATTGGAACAATTTTGTATTTATTGAATAATATTTTTGCAGATTGCCATTGAATATTCAAACTACATTAATGGAATATATAAAAGGGACAGAAAATGATTTTTTGGTTGTTCTCTACCACCGATGGGTACTTCGAAACTTGCAGAGTAATATTAAAAGGTATGGAATGATTTCGGACTAGTTTATCATGACAATATCAGGAAAACTAAGAATATGTTTTTTAAATAGTCCTCTAACTGCTGAAGAAACAATAAAAACGCTGAAGGCTCATTTGTCGTCGAAAACTACAACGACAATTCCGTCCTTCACCTCGCTAAGTAATTCTACAAAAGGATTGAAGTTGAAAAAGTCTGATTTAAATTCAATGATTCACATCGACTTGGCCATTTATTTACTCTACAAAGGAAAAACAGGCGAAGCAATTTTTCACTTCAAAAAACAAAATATTTCCTTCGACTTTCCCTACTTAAAAATCAGCAAAACTAAATTGGACGGATATTTAAAATCCCTTGGAATTGTTAAAAGTCAAAAAGTTGAGGATCAGTTTCGTTTAGACTTGGATGGAATTGTAAAATATGCTAACAATGATGCCGTTGAAAAAGTTAGACCGATCAAAGGACAGGATTTTAAAGGTTCGATTACATTTAATTTTCCTCGACAAACTTTTCAATTTTGTAATTGTTTTTTATTTGAAAATAAATTTGATAATTTTAAATATTTTTCAGTTGCATTTTTGATTTAATTTAAGCGGGACATTTTAATTTCATTTTAAATGTATCCATATTTCATTTTATTTTACGCTAGGGACTGAAGAACATTATGAGAAGATATTGGTGGAAACATCCGATGCGGCAGTAGTGAAAGATACGTTGATGCAACTAAACAGTCTGAACGCCAGATCCTACTCAAAATTATTTAGCGGTTGGGTCATCCCTATTCCTCTTCAGAACACAATTGTCAAAATTCAAAACGGAGTATTTCAAGACTATATTTATATTTTGGTGGCTAAAGCAAAGCAGTTGATGGGGCTAAAGGTTCAATTTCCTTCAACTCTCATCTTTAAAAATAATTATAATTTTTAACAATGAAAATATTTCTTTCAGCATTTTACAGAAGCCAAGGAAATGTTAAAGATGACAATAGGCGAACTAAATATTAATTACTATCAGAAATTAATCCGAATGTTGGAGTGGGAAATCCTTCTCGTCGATCTCAATGACCTTTTCACCAACAATAATGCAAGTGCAGACATTGTGCACAGATGCAAAGAATGCTTGAAGAATTTGCAGAGCTCAGAAGTGAATCCTCGATCCGAAATCGTTGAAAGTATTCTCATGGCCTTGACCAATCTCGGAGAATTCAAATTTGTGTTCTCCTTTGATGTCAGCTTTCAAAGGTTATTAAAATAATGAAAACAAAATGATATTATATAACAATTAAACTGATGTCTGTTATGTTTTATCTATCTAAAAAATGTATTCTGATTTTTCTTTCGTGTTTGGTAACTAAAGTTTTTTGAACATTTTTTACAAAATTTCGAATATTCCGGAATTAGGATTTTTTTACAATTAAATGGCGGGATTATTTAATATTTTACCTTTAAAAAAGTTTTATTTTCATAGATGGCCGTTCATTGAGTTTTTATGTCTGCAAGCGAGAGTTTGTCAAGACTTGATGGAAAGAAAAGACAATTCCTCAAATTTTAGAGAAATGTGGTCGGCAGGTGAGAATGTGCCTTAAAATAGTAAATAGCTTAAAATAGCAATTCGTGTTAATTTCTAAACCAGTGCAATGAAATATTTTCAGTGTTGCCGGTGTTCAGTACGCAAGTGAAGAGAAAGCCTTCCACGCTTAGCACTCGAACTGCATTGAACTGGATTCTAGAAAGGTCAAAGTGTCAGCCTCTCATTACGATTTGGGTCTCTTTGCTCGCCAAACTCCACAACCACATTTTGGATGACGTCGGTATATCTAACATTTGAATTTGAAATTCTACTTACGGAATTTAGAATAATAAATAAAACTATTTTTATTTGAATACAGGAATGCTCGTTCATTCAGATTGCTTACATCTCTGGCCAAATATTCTCGACGAGTAAGTTTTCGACGAAAATAATTTTTAAGCATTTTTAATAATCGATCAAAAAATATTTTTATTGCATTTCTTTTAATTCGAGTTAATTGGTTTCAGCATAACACAAACAACACAAGATAAGGACAAGCAGAGAGCGACATCAAAGATGAACATCCGTACAATCAAAGATTCTTTATTTCTAATTCTGAAGCAAACCGAAGGAGAGACAACGGAAGTGAATTGGCTCAAGTGTCTTGGGGACTTGCATTTGGCGTCTGGGAATTCTTCCCTAGCTCTGAAGTCGTATATTGAGTATTTGTCGATTTGTACTGACTTTTTCGAAAAACACAATTCGACTTTCTGGGCAGACAACAATTTATGGCGAGGGATGATTCGAGCTTGTGAAAATATAGGGGCTTTTACTCAGGTAAACTAAATAATTCCAGGAACGGAAAAATATATTTGAGGGAGATTAAAATAATTTCCGGAATGACTAGGCAATGATCCTGACACAATTCCTAACGGAAGTGGATTACTCTTTGGCATTTGGAATGGCTCAGGAAAAGACGACAACAGACGGATCTGACAGTCTCTACGGGTTTATTTGGGACTTGACGATTTTGGAGTTTCTGATAAATCTGCACACGAAACGGAACGAGATCGCCAAGCGTATGCAAGCGGTGAGTTGTTCTTTTATTGTTCCATTGAAGATGATTCCATTCATGTCTGGAGAGATGTTCATTCACAAATGGTGTATGTAGGTCAAAGTGGTGGGACTCCTCGAGCTGAACTCGAACAACAACGAAGAGATCCAAAGAGAGGCGATGTACTTAAGGAAATCTCAATTTCTCCGGACTCTGGCCAAACTTTACATCTTTGTTTAAGCATTTTGATATTTAATAATAAAGTAGAGCAGATTTCCGTAGACTTTCCTCACTCATTAATTTATCGGTCATTGGTTCACAAAATAAGTGTTACATGACAAGCTCTGACGCACAAGCCACATGCACACGCATACATATATAGACTCAGCATATTCTCTACCGCAGTCCATTGACAACCAACACGCACTACGCATGAGACGGAGACTTTCATTGATAAAATTCAGGCACACAGTTCCTTCTCCAAAGAGTTCAACTCCAGCAACCCAACTGCCAACATGTACTCATCTCTCCAGGTACACTGGCCAACTCTAAATATTTTTAAAGCCAGAAACCCAAAACTAAATAATTAAATTTATTTTACAGGTTCCGTCGTCACCGTCGCTTTACGACAGACAAAGGTCAAGCTCTGTCGGTTTTTCTAACAACAAATTTCTTAATAAACAAATCTCAAGATCTTACTCGCCTACTCGAAAAGGTTCACTTTTTTGAAATTAGTTTTAAATTTAATACAGTATGAGTTCAAATTTCAAAATTGTTTAATTTTCATGAAGGAAAAGGACAAAGTCCGATTCGGCGGAGTTCAAATGCTTCATCGCCCTACGAAAGTGATTTATTCCGTCAAAGGACGTTTTCTATGCCCATGCATCAGAATTACTTCAAAGTAAGTCAAATTAAAACAAAATTAATTAAAATTAACTTTGTAATCCTAATTTTCAAAATCCTTTTGTAGAAACTCAATAAAAAGAGCTATAATGTTGTCCTCCTCGGCTCAAGCAACGTGGGAAAGAATTCCATTGCATCAACTTTTAATCGATTTCACGGTACGTCTTTTAAATATTAAATAATAATTATTAGAAACTTTGCGTTTTATAATTTAGAAAAAAATATAATTTTGAGGTTTAAACTAACGTCAGACGCTAATTGGAACACAAAATCATAATTTAAATAGTGTCACATTTGGCATTTTTACTTTAAATTATAAAATCCGTAAAATTTGACCAATTGTAGCAGATTTTGATGTTTTAATTGTAATTTCCAGCAAAACGCTAGGTAGCTATTAGGAAATAAGTAACGGTTGTGGTGAAAGCGAGGTAGGCAGGCAGGAGAAAGTAAATATAGGAATGTGTTACGTCGTGTGGATGGGAAAAGGGAGCAGGAATGTTTAGGAAGAGAAAATCAATAGGAGATCCACGTGTAGGCAAATAGTGACGTCATTGGGGCCCTCATTTCACTCTTGAATTCTTGCAGACGAAAACTCGGACTCGGAAAACGAGGACAAATCCTTTACTTTCATTCCCGAAGAACATTTCGACTTCCACATTCGCATTTTCAATGAACACGACGCCAACTCCGCGGTGCGTTCTTTATTAACTTTGACCTTATCCTCTCCTACCTTTCTTACGCTTACGCAACTCAACGCCACACACGCCGTGCGTGCTGCGTGCGTAGCTATAATATAACACGCATGCAATGACCATCCACTATAATCCTAACTTTCCCTGACTATAATAATTGATTTCTCCATAAACATGTTTGACTCTTAATGAATTTAGGTGTCCCATCTCTACAAATACGACGGCGTCGTTTTAATTTACTCCATCACCGATGAATACAGCTTCGAATTTGCAAAGTCAATCCTTAATACTGAGGATATCAACATGAAAACTGTCATTCTCGTCGGAAATAAATATGATTTGCAACGCTCTCGAGTTGTCTCTACTAGTGGTAAGCCAATTATCTTTAATTATTAGGTTAGTATTAAGTACGGGATTAAATTTAAACATATTTAAATCTTTTAGATTCATATTACTCGTTTTAACGGGTTTTAAAATTGGTTATTTAATCGTTTAAAATATTAATTGTTTAATCGCTTAAAATATTAATTGTTTAATCGCTTAAAAGTAAATTAATTATTTAATTGTTTAAAATATTTAATCGTTTAAAATTAAATTAATTTATTTAATGTAATTAGTTTATAGGTAATAGGGTTTTATTATTTAATGCATCCAATTAATTAACTGAATGGTTATATCACGGTATACAATAATAGAAAGGAAAAGTAATAGACACTGCATAGATAGACACGTGGAGTAGTGCACGTATATATTATTACAAATAAACCGATTAATATTCCAAAGTTTTTAGTTGTGGTTATATTTACATTAAAGTGTGTGTACAATGATTTGCAGCGGGAAAACACTTGGCCCACAAACATAACATAAAATTCGTGGAGACTTCTATCGCACTGGAGATGAATATAGATAATCTTCATCGAGGCCTAAGCACTCAACTTCACTTGAGAAATGGACAAGCGGCAAAAAAGAAGCTAATTGACAAGATAATATCGAAATTCTACAAATCAAAGTCATGTCTCGATCTTCACACTCTTTAATATTATTCTAGCGACGTTCTTTTAAATATATTTCAATTTTCCATCATTACGATGCCCACGCTGCAAGTTCTTTCATGTCTTCGTCTTCTTCCTCCACCACTCGCGGTTCTAAAATAAATACAATTTATTCATATCAATACATCCTCTGTTATTCTCTTTCATAATTCATCTTCTTGCATCAAATTATTTGTTACTAAAATTCAAAACATTTAATAATTTTAAGGCACTTTCCGGTTTTCTTTAGGATACAAAATTTCAGTGCATTTTTAATAATATTTTACAGAAATCTTACGGGTATTAACTTAAATAAAACTAACTACACCTACACCTGAATCATCCTCATCGTTTTATCCGCTTATTTTTTACTTTTTAGATTATTTTTCGTATAAATTTATTTTGTGGTTCTGTTATTGTCAAATTTAGTAAATTTTTCATAAATATAGCAATATCAAAAAAATGCTCATTTTGAACAATTTAGTTCTATTTTTCGCAAAAATAAAGAATTATGAAAAATACTGCTCAACTTTTTCCCTAATATATACTTAGCGAATGCGTTGTAGGTTCTTTAGTTCTTTTGTCTAATTAAGTGCAAGACTTTTGGAAATATATCTTTTCATGGTACATATATGAAATAGTTGTTACTTAACACACATATTACAGGATATCTGATTGAACTCTCAGGACATATGCATTATGCATCCGTCCTAGGTTTTTGGTATTTTCAAAGGTCACAATTGTCAATTTTATTGAACATGGCTTCATTTAAAAGGACCAAATGATAACCAAAGTGCATTTCACAAGTACCGAAGTCTTAAATGAAGCCATTGTCAATAAAATTGACAATTGTACCTTTGAAAATACAAAAAGCCTAGGAGTGAAACATATGTAGACATTCCTGAGAGTTCGAATATCCTGTAACACATACCTATACATAATAATATTAATATTAAATATATCTTTTAGTTTTCCGATTTTTAGCAAGAATTATGAAAACAATCTCTGGTGATAATAATATTAGCAAAGGTCATGTCATAATGAATAGTAAAGATTTGATTAGCATACTTTGTTTTTTCTCCACAGTAGCAGCAGGAACATTTGGAAGTTCGTCTGTCTCGACGGGCCCAACTCCAAGTAATTCTTTATCTAATTCTTCTTGTTCCAATTCTTCGAGTTCCCTCTCCAACTCATCATCGTCAATATCCTGGCCAAAGGCAATGGGGTTGGAAATTGCGTCGGATATTTCTCTAGCCACTTCTTGTTGTTCTGCTATGTCGTCCATCATATCATGCACTTTGTCCACGTCCCTGCACACAAAAATAATCCGACATGAGTATCGAACATTAACTTTATTTAAGAAAAGTACATAACAGTATTCATACATGTGTTGATGAGCTGCTTTAAGGGCCTTGGCTGCTTCGCTCATAGTATTCAAAACTGCGGTGTTGGTATTGGCCCCTTCAAGGGCTTCTCTCTGCATTTCAATTGTCGTCAGTGTACCATCTATTTGTTGCAGTTGCTTTTCCAGCCTTTTCTTCTTTTTGAGGGCTTGCAAGGCAACTGAAAACATAAAGGTCAATTATCAGCTGCTCAACATAAATATCCAAAAAATGTTCAAATAGAAAATGAAATGCAAGTAACCTCGTTTATTTTTAGTGCCATTTTTACGTGCAGTGGCTAATTCCTGTTCAATTTTCTTTTCGAGGAAATCTTGTTTTTTCATCAACATTTCTTCAGTTTCTCTGAGCTTTTGAATTGCTTCTCCTGTGGTGATAGACTTCTCGTCTTTTTTGAACCCAAACATTTTACCAAAAACACTCATTGTGACTAATAAATTTTTGACAACTACGCTACAATAAAAAAATTTGTATTCAATGAAAATTTCAGAATTCAAAAATAAATGGTGAGTCAATATTTCGTGAGGAGGTGAGTTGAGTTGAGTAAGCAAATAATCTGCAGTGCTCTATTCTATTTATGATGATAAGGCAGTGAAAGAGAGAATTCTTTTGTTGGCTATTATCTGAATCACCTGTGATTGAGTCATGCTCGTGGCGTCATTCATGCGGGAATCATTTAAATTATGCAACAAACACGAGTTATTCGCTATTTTCAACAACTCTTTCAACTTTATTAAATTAATTGCTTGATTTGCAATTAATTGTAAATGATTTAAGCGAACAGTAATTAATTTTCCCAGTGAAAGAACACCTAAAACCCTGGCAAAATACACATACAGGGAGATATGCCATAAAAACTAAAAAAGGATACGATACAGGATACAGACACCATGATCATGATTTATAATAACATGTAAAATCTTAAAACATAAAATGGTATAACGTTATTATTTCCAAAAATTATCTTCCCCTTCCCCTTGAATTTTTGTTAGTTCAAGGCTACAATGCATTACATACCTTTCACCTTTTATTGTTATGCATGAAACTTTACAGTTAAGTTGGTATTATATTAGTAGTATTAAATTCTCTTGCCGTTAAAATTTAAATTATTATACTTATCGACTCTGGTACAGTAGGAACATTTCTTGAAATAGGCTCCGCGTTTTTAGACACTAAAAATGCAGTTTTATAAAAATAAAAACATCAATATATATTTAAATAATAATTTTACAGTTTAACTAGCGCACAAGAAAATAAATTCGTATCAACTATAATAAGTCAAGTCAGGATCAGGATTGCATTGTTTTACTGCATTTCAAATATTCAAATACCTTTGCCTATAATTTGCATTTATACCTTCCTTTGCCTAAAAGAGTGAAGAGCAAATGTATGACAAGGAAAAGGAAGTCGATCTAATTAACGATTAACGACATGCATCTCCCAACTTTGAATGATCGATCACATATCACAGACAGACAGCATCACAGAGCCACTTAGAATACAAAATTAATTACTTATATACATGACTTTCAAATTGATACTTCGCCGGAGACATAATAATACAATTTAATTGTAATTTGCATAGAATAGAATGAGATCTCCAACTCCAGCATTCGAAGAGCCACTTTGCATACAAAGACAATTATTATAGTACTATTGACTATTACCCCCATTCCGTACGCGTTTGTGCGCACGGCAATCCCAGCCGTGCTGACGCTGACCAGCCGCAGCTGCTGATATTGCTGATGTTAATAGCCTCACCCCACATGGGTTTGTATGAATTGTGGTTGCGCAGTGTCAAATCGTTCCCACTTTAAATTTTTTATTTTATTTAAATAATCTAACACAATTAGGTAGCTCAAGTCAGCTGGGATTATTTTACTTTCTGTCTAATAAAAAGCAGTTTTGAGATTTTTTTTCAATTATTGTCAGCTACAGAAAGAGCAGCCAGCCGAAGGCGAGAGCGAGACTCAGTAAAACATTGAACATTGAATTTTATCACGAGAATATAAAATAGGTTCTTATATCTAACATTCATATCTAGTCAAATCCTGCTAGAAACATTTTGTGTGGGCTTGCCCACACTATTTACATGATTCTCTGACCGCTAAATTGGGGTACGGGCTAATTACTTACATTCTGATAATATTATATGCAACATATTTTCTGTCAATGTTGACATTTAAAGTGACGAGAGGTAGTGAAAAATTAAGAGCGATAAGAAAAAAGATAAGTAGTTGATAAAGGGATAAGAGACCCCGGGTGAAAATAATAAATAATAGTTTATAAGTAATAGGTACATTTAGTAAAGCAACAAAAACAAATAAATAATGTAGACCTGATAGAAATTGGATGCAGAGATACTGTTTCACAGATTGGATTGGCTTCTGGTCAAAGCCCTGATTGGAAATGGAAAATTCAATCCTCTGGGAAATTCAGGCGAAGATTCTGACGATCCCTCTACTTCTTGAGCCAAAGCAACCCAATCCCGCTTTGGTTCCTCCGGCTCCTTCTCTGTTGTTGTATTAGTATGTGGTAGCAATAAGTCAAGAAACTTTATTCCTTCGACTGATCCCAACGAAGAGACTGAGGGAGACGTCAGACTTATGTGACTCAGACAAGACACCGCTGTGGTCATATTATCCTCAAAAGATTGTTTTAATGTATTCGGAGACTGGAGTTGACTCAATCTTGACTCTTTCTTCAAGTCTTGTTCTGATTTGCTTGATTTCTTTAAAGTGCCCCACGACTGGAGTGTCGGTGCTTCAAAGCGTCGTTCAAAGCTCGGCATATGCAGACAGGGATCCGATTTTGTTCTTTTCGCAGGCGTTTTCAGCAGCAGAAGATATTGCAAAATACTTTGTCGTTGGCTATTTGGTATTGATGCTTCCGGAATATATGCTGCTGCCATACTAAATATTCAAATTTAATATTAATTTTATTTTTTATTAATAAATCGGTCGTGTCAATTACTTGATAATAATAATATGAATTTACCGGAAATTGTTTTCCCTATTCACCTACCTTTCACTATCCACTGCATGGATATTATGTATGAAATACTAAGTACCTGCTCTATTTATTTTCTGTGGTTTTAATATTGCATTTAGGATCTATAGAAGTTTGCTTATTTGAATCTGAATTGCGACTGAATGGAAGTTGAGGAATCTCACTTCATTTTATTTCTTATTTATGAATGATCATGGTTTTGGAAGATGAAACAGCGGAAAGTGTAATTATACGGCGGAAACAGAAACAAGTCAATTTAGCCGAGAGAGCGTCGCAGGTTGGCGTTCACGGAAGCTTTTTGATTTCTAATTATACCGATCCCTCCGTATGTAGAGTGTTTTTGCATCACAAACCTATACTTTAAAAGCAATAGGAAATTCACTTTTGATATATTATATTCTGTCTCTAGCTACTTTCTTCACTAATGAATTTCGAACCTCATTTCTACTGCGTTAAAGGTAATACGGAGAAAGATATACTGAACGAAAATTTTCTAAATCTACTTGCAGAATTCCGTGCATAAAATCTTCAGACTCTGATCATGTATGATTGGGACAGATAAACCGGATTTTCTCGGTTGATGTCAATTAAGTGCCGTTGAGTCTGAGTCAGTTAAAGTACCTACCTTGCAAGTTCTGAGGAAATGATAATTTCGTTGCAACTTCCTTTCCACTCAGTAACGATTCAATTACCCATATTTCTATATACTTACATATTATTATACTCTTCTGCATTGATACTCTTGTTATGACTTTGTTCATATTATGATATACTGATCTCTAGTACTGACGGAAGTGTCTCTGGTTTGATTCGGTTTTGTTCAATGCAGAGAACACTTCAATTTTTAAAGCTTCAAGAGGAAATATTCATAAGATCGGCAAAACGACTGCACTTATAACATAAAATTCATTAATTCGTGTGATTTAAATGCATTTGGTTTTTTCTAATTTTTGCGACAAAATTAAGTAAATAAGTGAGGCGAAAGGTTCCGTTTATTATTTTGTTATTATATGAAAACATTAAAAAATTATGGACTAGTTTTATTAGGTGGTTACAGCATAAGCCATGGCATCAGCAACTGCAGGCTTCGTTCGGCTCTGCTTCCTCATTGTCATAATAACTCAATTGAAAAGATTCGGTGTGGTCCATGCTCTGCAATTCCATTCTACTCCTATTTGCGTCTGCCACATTTTTCGCAATATCTTCAAACATTTCGTGGACACCTTCACCTGTCTTACAAGACGTCTGCAAGAACCACAAAAATGAATCACATTTAATCAGGAAGACTTCAAAGAAAATTCGGATGAACTAAGCCAGTACCTTGTAGACGCCGCTTATCAGGGTATGGCATTGTTCGCTAAAAATGAGTCAACAGGTAAAACAATAAATTATTATTAAATAAATTTAAATGATAATTAAATTCTTACGATTAATTCAAATGATAATTAAATTATTACAATAAATTCTAATAATTAAATTCTTGCCATAAATTAAAATGATAATTAAATTCTTACGATTAATTTAAATGATAATTAAATTTTTGCAATAATTTCAAATGATAATTAAATTATTACAATAATTTCAAATGATAATTAAATTATTACAATAAATTCTAATGATAATT